>CAUYSK010069739.1:0-10908 GCA_963575035.1 Avahi laniger
CCTGTAGTCCCAGCTACTTGGGAGGCTGAGGCAGAAGGATCGCTTGAGCCCAGGAGTTTGAGGTTGCTGTGAGCTAGGATGACGCCACAGCACTCTAGCCCGGGCAACAAAGTGAGACTCTGTCTCACAAAAAAACAAAAAAAACCCCAAAAAACTCACAAACTTTAAACTTAAGTGATTTTGTGTCAGATCATATTACTGAAACTAGAATTCAGAAACTCTCTGAGAACCACACTGAAATGCCTGAAAGAATTTAAAAGTGTTGTTACTTCTCACTGCTAACCATTACTAAAGAAAGACTACATTAAAGTAGGTCTGGAAAGCTAATACGTACTGACTTGTGAGTGACCTTAAGTTGGGCATTTATTCTTAGCCCCTTGAGAAGTCACATTTCGTCCACGATATTTTTTCTACAAATTAATTATCTTTCCGAATAGGTCTGAATCTTCTAGAGCTGTTTTGTCCAATACAGTAGCCATTAGCCACACATGGCTATTGAGAACTTGAAATGTGGCTAGTCCAAATTGAGATGTAGTATAACTGTAATACATACACAGAAGTTCAAAGACTTAGTATGGGGAAAAAAAAAACAAAAAAGAATGTGAAATAGCTCAATAATGTTGTATATTGTTTATATTTTCAATGATTTTTGAATATCGAGTTAAATTAAATACATTATTAAAATTAATTTCATCTTCTTTTACTTTTAAAAATGTGGCTATTAGAAAAATTTTAATTATTTATGTGGTTCACATTGTATTTCTCTTGGCCAGCACTATTCTATACTGTCTATGTTATAAATAGCAGATTTAGACTATTTAAACCAATGGGGAAGCTACAATGGGATAATTGGTGATAGCTGTTTTAAGAGATATTCTAAAAGGTAGATAGACAGGGGTTAGTGTAGCGAAATATTTCTATTCTTCTTCCTCCTTTGTCTTCTTGTAGATTTTATGCTACCACCAAATGGAAATAGATTTTCCAAGCCTCCATCACCCCTCACTGGGATTCCTGCAACGGCCTTCTAAGTGGTTTCCTATAATCTGCTTTTAACATAACAGCCAAAGAAATCCTTTAAAAAGGTAAGTCAGACTTTGTTCCTACTTTTTCCTACTTTGCTTTTTTAAAACCTCCTAACAGTTCCACTTCCTGCAGAGTAAAAACCAAAGTCCTTACAATGGCCTACAAGGCCATATATGATCTGGTGGTCTGGTCCAAAGCCCTTACCCCTCTGACCTTCATCTTCTACCACTTTCCTTCCTACATTCTGCTGTAGCCATGCTGATTTCCAACACACCTGGTTCTTATCTGGGTTTTGTACTTGTTATTTCCTCTGAATAAAACTTTCTTCTTTCAATTTGTCCCCCTCACCTCCTTCGGGATTTGATTCAGTGTTACCTTGAACCCCCATCACTACCCACCCACCTCTGGCATGACCTGTCCACACTCTGCTTTTCTCCACAGCACTCATCGCCATCTGGTGAGGCAATTCATAGATATAGTCTGGTGTTTCTCAACTTGGCATAGGCTTAAAGTACTAAACCAGTGGTGAAGCAACCCACAGCCTTTCTAACTTAGCTATACTCTGCATGAAATCTAATTTCAGAATGGAGATTAGAAATCTGCCTCTGCATTGCTACTTCTCAGACATGCCCAGGATCTTTACATTTTATTGGCCAAAAAAACAGTGCCAAATTTCCCATCGACAGTCTTCTGTTCAAGTAGGTATTTGAATTATAAAAAATACCTCCCCACACAATGAGATTCAAAAATGCTACTTTTAACTTACGGGGAAATTTTTTTTAAAAGCCATAAACATTTTTGTTCTCCTGAAATAATATTTATGCCGAGATCATAAATATATTTATGACTAATCATGATAGTATGATTAATACTATATTAAACATGCCTTCTAGGGGCTACTGTTTATCCTTTCCCTGAGTATGAAAGTTCTGGTTCTGTTAGTGGCTGACCTTAGACTTCACCTTCAGTGCCAGATCAAATTTTTCTCTGCATTCCTTATGAATCTCAGGAGAAATATTGTCCTTTGTTATTTGGATTCTAAGTAATCCTGAAAAGAAGCAAACTTCCCTGACCCTGGAGCATCCTTGGCTCTCAACAAGAGCTTGTATTTTCCCCTTGATCATTGCTGGAGGATGCACTGGACTTTGTATCTGCTTCCTTAGATTCTCTTCCTTTCTCTGTTTTTCCTTAGACTATTATGAGAGGCTTTCCCTGTATTCCACTGTTATATAATATTCCATTCTCTTCCTCTCCTCTCTCTCCCCACATTTTCTAAATAAGCTCCTTTTAAGTCATTTCAACTCCGCTCTCAGGCTTTATCAGAATTTAGCTGAAAGTCCCTTTTTTCTAATTACTTTTCATATTTCCATTTATAATATCCCATTTGCAGCTGGAAAGCATTGGATTCTGTGCCATACAACTCTCCGGAGGCACAGTTACTGGTACTCACTCTTTGCTCCACAGTTCTCTGTGCCTACTTCTGTTATATAGCTTATGGAGGTTGTCTGTTTACACTCTGCCTCCCCCACCAGATCAAGAGGTCCTCCAGGGCAGGGATTACAGTCTTTCATTTCTACATCTCCAGCACCTAGCACAGAGCCTAACACATAGGATGTGTTCATAAACTGGCTACTGACTAAGTTGGCTTTTCAAATGTGTAGGATCCCTCATCTACATTTCCCACAGACACCAGCACCCTCTGCATCCAAGAATGATCTCTAAATTCCTCAGCACCCAAGAATGATCTCTAAATTCCTTTCATAGTTTGTGATGTCCTTGAGAGTGTCTATCACGTAAATGAATGAATACACTCACTGTGTATTCATTCTGGGGAGGAGGCTCTGGTCCTACTGAGTATGGAACCTTTTAAGTACAATATTACATATGGCTGGACTTATATATATGGTACAGCTTGGGACGTACCAAGAAGGATTCCCTTCCATAATCTCTCCTTATCCCACTAGCTAGCTTATTCGGTTGCCTAGAATTCTGTTATCAGAATTTGATTCCTTTGGGTTAAGGGACTGTCCTGTCTTAAAACACACACACGCTGTATACACAGAGTAAGCTGTATTAATCATTAATAAGTCAGCTAGGAGTAGTAGTGTAACAGATCCTTCCCAAATGAAAATGAGCTGCGAGTAGCATCTGATGAGAAGGGATAAGGGACAGGAATGTGTGGGGAAGCAGATCCAAAGTGCTGGCAGTGGGTGGGGAAACACAATGACTAAACAGATAGAAGGATACTGAGAACCACAGGCAATTTTTTTTCTTTTCTGGTTTTGCTAGGTGAGGCTTTTAAAATATAGGCAGGAACCAATCTGTTTATGACTTGGAACTTAAAAGCTGTGGAATTCTAAATTAGCTAGCCCCAAACCTAATCTCTCAACCGTCTGCCTCAATCTAGACAATCAGACATTTGAAAGTCAAAAAGGACCTCAGAGATCATTTTACATCCCACCTCCATCATTGTACAGCTGAAGACATATCAAGCCCAAAGGGATTAAGTACCTGCCCAGAGTTATGGGGCAAGTCCAGACTAGAAAGTGGACTTCCTGTCCATCTTTCCGGGAAGAACAATTATGCCCATTATAATTACCACACAGCTTGATCTAGAAAAACGTCACTCACTGATTTTCAGAAGTCGAAATAGCTTTTCCAGTTAACCACAAACCAGGTCTTATATTTATCAAAGGGAACACATAAATATAAATTGTAAAGAACATAAAAAACCACAACCTTACCAAATAAACCACAAATTAAACTAAAGCATATTTTAGTGCTTCTACGATTTATGGGGGCATGTAATTTCAAATATTACACTTTCCCACCTGAGATCTATAACATGTGACTCCAGCTTCTAGAAGGGTTTACTTTGAAACTGAAGCCTTGCTTACCTTCTTCTCCTGCATGCTTAGACTCCTTCGGAGTTCTTGTGCAATGAGGAAACGCGAAGGTAACCACGGGCAGTTGGCTGAGTAGAACCAGAAATGTAAACATAATCTGGCAACTGTCAAAGAAACTAAACAAACAAACCAACAAAAAAAGAAAAGAAAAAATCAGAAAAGCCCCTGGCTTGGCACTTGAGTTGCTGTGGGAACTGAATCACCGACCTGTTGTCGCCGCGCCAAAGCGCCCCGCGCGCGGTTTCGGTCGCCCGAGCCCGACGCGCGCGGGGAAAGCGGCCCCTGAGACGGCCTGGGACAGACGCCGCGCCCCAGGACTCGGCCGGGGGTCGACCGGGCCCCTGTCGCCGCGGTCAACTCTCAGCTTCGCGTTCTAACGCGAGCCCATCCGCCGAGGTGGCCCCCTGGGAGTAACCCTTCCCCGCCACGGCCCCGCCGCCGGGCCCTGCACCTGCATCCCCCGGCACATGTTCCAGCCGCCCCCGGGCCGGGGTCCCGTTTTGGAGTGGTTCCTGCGGCCGCCAGGCCCTCGATCTCCGGTGCCCCCCAAATCTCGGCGACGCTCTGGGCCTCGCTCTCCGCAGGGCCGGGTGGCCCCCGCGCGCACACTGAGGAAGAGCCGGGGGTCCGCAGAGGGGAATCGGGGGGACACGCGAGGCGCGGGCTCCTGCTTCGCTCCCAGGAAGACGCCGCCGGAGCTGTGGGAAAGGGCGGAGGCGGCCACCTGGGGAGCACCTGGCCGCGCTCCTCCTCCCGGGGGCCGGCCTACCTGCGGCGGGAGGGCGCTGGGCCGGCGTCTCGGGGAGTCCGCGCCGCGCTCTCTCGGCCGCCGCGGTCTCTGCCCCGGGCCGGGGGAACCCGGCCGCCTGCCGCGAGTTCCGGCCCCGCCTTGGCGGCGCGGGTGGCTGGTTCTCGACTTGCTTCTAGAGCCGGCGTTCTCGGCGAATCCGGGGGAGCATTTCAGTTCTCGGTGCTCAGCTCGCCTCGGCGCGCGTGGGACTTTTCGCTTTGGGTTCCACTAGGCTCGGGGTCCTGTCCTTACCCCTCTGCCGGCTGTTCTCAAAGGGTGGTCCGGGGACGAGAACAAAGTATTTTCAGAGAAAATGCACCGTATTAGTAATATGAAATAGAAAATGACCTTAAACTTAATCGATCACATTGGTTCTCCAGTGGTGGTCCGCTGGGGATGTCCTCAAGATCCTTTCAGGAGATCCATGAGGTCGAAACTATTTCCATTATGATAACAACACATGATTTCCTTTTTTCACTTTCATTCTCTCAAGACTGTACAGTGGAAATTTCCGGAGGCTATTTGACATGAATGACATCATCACTTTGCTAATTAAAAGAATACTTGTGTGCGCTTGCTTGTATTTTCTGTGGTAGTAGGTGTAAAATATCAATATGTACATTTTAGAGAGATTTATGTGGATTTTTAGAGATTAATAAAATTCATTTGTTCTCAAAACTTCTGTACTTTTATTAGCTATCTTTGTTCATATCTACCAGGATAGCTGTAACCTCATTATTCTCAAATAAATTATTATCTTGGACTCTTGAACTTTTCCTCAAGTCTATGCATAAACACAACAAAAAGTAAGTACAGTTGTTGTCTTGATTTGAAATTATATTTTGAAAATTTCTCAGTTTTGATATGCTATCTGGTAGATATCATTAGATACAATTCACATAAGTAAAAGCTCTTTAGGACTCTCAATAATGTTAAAACATGTATAAAGGTCATGAGATCAATGAGTTTGAGAACTGATTCCCCAAGTAATGAAAGCAGCAAGTGGACAGAGACCTATGCTAGGTGAGGTTCACAATCTTCCTTGTCCAAATAAAATTCTTTGTAACATTATTTAAGATTTCATGCTTTGGCCAAAGTGGCCTGACATTTGCTGGAGACCACAGGAAACATTTTTCCCCCCTTTTTAATCTTTGATTAATTAAATTTTCACCAAATTCTTTTTCTCTTCCCATCAAAGCTATTGTCTGTTTTATTCTGATTATTGAGAATCAACTGAATTCTTCCTAAGTTTTCTGCAGAATTTTTTGTTTTCACTGACTTCTTCTACACAGTACTTTTTCTTTTCCCTTCTTCCATTGTTTTCCTCTTCACTTTCCATTTGTCTACCTTGTGGTCTCTAACCTGTTTCTATGATGGATTCTTCTTTCTCCCTCTTAATTAAGCATTTGGAATCAGACTGTGAAGAGGCTAGAAGTGTAATTTCTTGTAACTGAACACAAGAACAGGAACCATCTTCACTAGAACACCCATGCTTCTGTTTATTCATTCAGTCAACCTATAGCACTAAGCCCTGGGGATAGGGAGAAAACACCACAGTCTCTGTTCTGGAGGAGAACTTAATCTGGCTACAATCTATATCTGAGAATGTGGGCCTGTAAAAGGTCTTATCAAGGGCAAGGACTAACTCATTCATCTTTACATCCTCCACAGTACCCAGCAGAGTTCCTTCTATGTTGTTCATGCTCAATACATTTTCGATGGGTGAAAGCAATTTATTTTCAGATGGGAAAAGTGCTTCACACTGTTTTGGGGAGAGGCAAGTGGTCTCTCATGCTATGGAATCAGCAGATGTGAACTTTGATGACATTCCTTGGTGGAAGGAGTCCACCCACGTTTCTGGATATTTGGACCAAAACAAGTGAGGCTTTGTGCTAACACCAAATATCAATTTACAGACTGAGAGGAGAGGCGGATAGAGAAATGAAAGTCTGTTTCTCAGGGGTGAATTACAACCCTGTGTGTTTCCCTGCAATATTGGGTCCTAAAGAATGTTAGAGCATTTGGCAGTATGCACACAAACTTCAGTCACTTCAGGAGATGTTTTGAGGTTAGATGGCTAAGAGAGAAAAGACGATAGCCAGTAACTACAGTGTCCAGGGTTGCTGATTTCTTCTGTTATTTACTTGCTGTATTCATTTTCTTGTTTTGTACCATTTTTTTTTGAGCCAGAGTATCACTCTATTGCCCGGGTGAGTGAGAGTGCCATGGCATCAGCCTAGCTCACAGTAACCTCAAACTCCTGGGCTCAAGCAATCCTTCTGCTTCAGCCTCCCAACTAGCTGGGACTACAGGCATGCGCCACCATGCTCGGCTAATTTTTTCTATATATTTTTAGTTGTCTGGCTAATTTCTTTCTATTTTTAGTAGAGACAGGGGTCTCACTCTTGCTCAAGTGGGTCTCGAACTCCTAACCTCAAGCAATCCTGCTGCCTCGGCCTCCCAGAGTGCTAGGATTACAGGTGTGAGCCACTACGCCCAGCCCCATTTTCTTTTTAAAGTGACAATATTCTTATTCCTTTCTTCCAAAGCATTTTAACTGTTCTTACAGGTAGCGTTTCTTTTATTCTGGCTATTTATAGAGTTGGACCAGGTATTATCATTCTCTTTTTAAAAAGAGGGACACTGAAGCATGAAGATGTAAACGAATAGTCATTGGCCAAGTAGTACCCTGGTTCTTGACTCTTTCTAGCATTTATTTTTTTTTTGAGTTATTGTCAAGCGATGAAGGGCAGTAGGCCAAGAATTATTTAGTTTCAGAGGAAATAAAAAAAATCAGAGCAATGAGATTAATGGACTCAGATTAATGTGATAATTCGTCTCTGAGTTTGAGCACATACCCACCCACTTACCTGAGTGAATTCAAGAATGAAATGAAAACTCACTTTACTGTGTGGGCATGAGGATTGACTCAAGGACTGTGACAGGAAACGTTAAGGTTGCAGCCATGAAGCTCTGCAATGTAAGGTCACAGCCGCATCCTTAAAGACACATTGATGATTGTATCATTAGACTACTCGGAACAGGAGATACGACTTTACTGAACTTGATGTTTCTGTGACATTTTAGCCTTGACATTTCAATATCAATTGTTTGCTGTTTTAATTTATCCCAGTAAAGTCAGCAAGTGGGAAGTGAAAGACTCCTACTGTTAGCTGGGCGCAGTGGTGCATGCCTGTAATCCCAGTTACTCAGGAGGCTGAGGCAGGAGGATCCCCTGAGCCCAGGAATTCTAGGCCAGCCTTGGCAACATAGGGAGAATACCCGCCCCCCGCATTGTCCTGTCTCTTAAAAAATAGAAAAGACTTCCACTGTTCAAGGTTGATTATATATCTGTATGCAGGTATTTTCAGATTCAACAAATTAGGTAAAGATTTTATATTAAACGTTTTTTTAAAGCCATCTAAGGAAACTTTTTGAGAGAGCTTATATTTAATTCTATCATTTAAGAACAATGATTGTTAATAACAAAACAATTAAATAAAATAGAACAGTATGTGAGGTCATCTGGTTTCATGTCATGCTTTGGGTAGAATTACACGTCATGCTTAAAAAAATAGTAATCCGTATAGTCCTTACAGCATGTAGAAACTTGGATCAGTGTGGTTCTGAGCTGCCCCAAGGGGCCGTGACAGGGATGTATGTCACAGCTGACCACAGAACTGTCACTCTGTGTACAGATTTTGGCGTTTTTACAACTATAATTAATTCACTCATCAGATTCATTTTATCATTATAGTCTTACTTTCTGATTGCCACACAATTTCTTGGCCTCTTTTTTGTAAACTCATATTCAGGTAACCATGATGTTCTAAATAAACAAATTGTTTTATGCACAAGTTTATTTGGCATCAACTGCAAAACCATACTTTCCATACACAACATATGAGAAGGGGAGTTTAAACAAATTACTTATTTCTAGCTATACAATCAACAGTGTTTGAGAATCATTTGTTAATTCTACATCTGAGAAGGACAATAATGCAGTTTAAATGTTGCTGGTACTGATTATAATAAAAGACACATATTACATGGAAGTTCTGTTAGAAAATCTATAAACCAGGATCCTGTTTATCCTCCTTTGGAGAAAGATTCTCCTTTGTTATTTTAGGTACCACCCTGGCTTGAAGCTGTCAAATGAAGTGTTAATGGAGTTTTGAAATATAAAATATAGATTTTTAAGTATTGTTTCTTTTACTGATGTTCTCTAATGGCTTTAGTAAAGTTTATGTCTGTCCCTACCCACTCTCAGTATTCCCATCCTGACAGCTTCTTGAGAGCCAAGGAACAAAATTCACTCCTCTTTGTATTTTTGCTGCTTTAGGACCTCACCTGGCACAGGGCAGAATTTCCTAACTGTTAAGTGAATGAAAGAATAAGTATTAAATAAATTCTAGTCCTAAGTCTGCTTCTCTCTAGCTAGATGACTTTGAACAAATCACTTCTCTAAACTTTCTCTGCCTCTTCTGAGACATTGAGGTTTTGGTCTGAATGAATTCTGAGATTCCTTCCTGTGCTAAAATGCTGTGGTTCTTTGATCTTCCTTGATAACAGAAGTGTAAAGAGGGCTCTATTTAAGTAATTTTCTATTTATCCTCTCCTGTTCTGGATAGTCTTGAATTACTAGCTTTTATATAATTTATATATTATATAAAAAGGAAATCCATAATAGAAAAATATGAATTTTAGAATTTGTCTGCACACACAAATTATATGTTTTATAAATTGTTCACCCACAATTACATAAAGCGAGAAATTGATGGAAAATCTCTATGTGGCAAAAGAGATATTAAGACATTTTTAGATTTACTTCAGTGGCCTTTCTACTCTGATAACTTGATTTACATTTCTCATACCTGTGTTATCAGGTGACATGACTACAGAATCTGTCTATTATCAGAGCTTCTATTTTTTATTTCTTTCCAACTTTGCTCTCTTTTTCTTGGATTTATATTGAATTTATATATCTTTCTTGCATTTCTTGCATTTCCCTGTTTTAGCTCTGCCACTGCCTCAATATTTTTTAAATTTTCTCTTTAATCCTCAGAATTTAGAATTTTAAAATATAGGGCATATTGGTCTATCTTTCATCTTTAGGGAGAATAATGTCTTTTTTTCTTTTGAGGTATGTATTGTATCTACCATGATATTGTTTATATAGTGTTGGACACTCAATAAATACTGGATGAATTAAATTATTAAGAATTTGTCAGCTTTTATTATGTTTTTATTACTCTTCTATTTTTGTTTGTATGTTCCTTTTTTACCATTTCCTAATTTTATCTTTTTCTTTCTCCTTTCACTCTTTCTTATTTTTCCTAAGTTGTTACCTTGAACATTTTTTCTTATGCTTCTCAACGTTATCTTATTTTCTTTCCCTCTCTAAGGAATTTCTGTAATTTTCTTAGGTTGAACCATTTGAAATTGCCACTTCTATAATTCAAAAATAGCCAAATATCAGCAATTTCATATGATTCAACATAATCATTTTTCTGACTGCCTAGCACAGGGCCTGGCAGATACTCAATTAATACTTGATGAATTAATAAATAAATGCTCCTTATCATCAGTTTTGGCCAAACTATTCTAGGAAATTTATATTCTAGAGCCTGAGAGCCTACATTTCGTCAGAGAGAGTGCTCTTTTCCAATTATGGACCCAGAAGTCTTTTGTCATAAATGATCTTCCCAAATTTGCTATTATCTGATTCTCTTAGTCCATGTCATCAATGTGCTATAGATAAACCTGAGGATGTGCTTGTGAGCAAGCACATGGTGACCCATGTTAATGTTACTCTATACATATTTGTATGAATATTAGTAAACATCAATTTGTAAAGCATGCATCTTTTTGTTTTGTGTGTGTGTATGTATATACATAGCATCTCAAAATGCTGAAATATGTTAAAAGAGAAAAAACTTGTTCGGACATGGCAGAGATTGAAAAAAGTTTAGGTTTCTTAAAATACATTATTATTTTAGTCTCATTAGCAGTAAAATGACATATCTGTTATTCCCAAACCATTTACCTCTGGTAATCCACTTCCCTCAATGGGCCTTTGAGATTTTATACACACTGAAATAATAGCTGCATGTGCCTTGGAGAGGAGCCTTCTTAACTGAGAAAACATCTTAAGTTTCCTGAATTGCTTGATAACTGCAATTGCTCATC
>CAUYSK010069740.1:0-16629 GCA_963575035.1 Avahi laniger
AAATACATAGAAAAAATTAGCCGGGAATGGTGGCACATGCCTATAGGCCCAGCTACTCGGGAGGCTGAGGCAGAAGGATCCCTTGAGCCCAGGACTTTGAGGTTGCTGTGAGCTAGGTTGATGCCACAGCACTCTAGACCAGGGAATAGAGCGAGACTAGTTGTCTCAAAAAAAATAAATAAAATAAAATGTTAAGTTTGAAATGTCTATTAGATATCCACATGAAGATATCAACCAGGCCAGTGGATATATATAAGTCTATAGTTTAGAAAAGAAATCTGGGATGATGATATAAATTTGGGAGTCTTCAGCATATAAAAAGAATATTTAAAGTTAGCTGTGCCTGAATGAAGCAGATCGTGCTCAATAAAAGTGGAATGAATCAAAGTTCAAAGTACTTTACATTACTAACTTATTTCATCCTAACAAAAGTCTTATGAAGTAGGAATTATTATCCCCACTTTATAGATAAAGAAACAGAGGCATAAAGGTTGATAACTTGCCCAAGGTCACACAGCCAGCACCTACATTTGAGGTTTACAATAAGAGCTAATAGCTATTAGAAACAAAGAAAGATAATATGAAGTTATTAGTGATGTTGTCTCTAGGCAGAAAACAACATTAGAGTCACACATAATAAAGTAGCCAAAGATATAATAAACCTAAAAAAGTTCTCCAAATCCATAACTGACATATTAGTGACTCTCCTTAAATTTTACATATATTAATATCAATGCAATTTATAGATTACAGAGATTAAAATCTGTGCTACCCAACTACAATATTTGTGCCATTTTAAAACTTCTGGAACGAAAAAGCAGAATGTTTTAAGCTGGTTATCTCAGCTGAAGTAGAAACTGAAGGACACAAGTTTAATGAGAAAGAACTTGAACTATTAATAGAATCAAAACAGCTGCAGCAACTATTAACATAGTATAGCCTGCTGGAGGCAAAAAAGAAAGTTCTATATTGGCATTTAGGGAAATGAACTAGTAGATACAATATCAGAAGTTCCTAGTCTAGGAAATGTCCTTTAAGTTTCAAGGAAATATATTCCTTGAATTTTAATTCTAACCTTTAAAAAAAAGAAAACTTGGAAAGGTTAAATAAAATACTACATCAACTGCTATAATAAAGATATAAAATTGGTGACATAAAAGGCCATTCTTTGTTATAAAAATAATTGCTGTGTTGATAATGCCTCATTTAGGTACAATGGAATACAAGATTTTTTTAGTGGTTTTTCATTAAATACTATTATTCTGCCCACTGAAGTTCATTATAAAGTATAATAATTAACAAATCTACTTATCTTGACTTACATAAAACTTTGATTTATTGAAGATCTTTAATACTGTCTCAACAAACAGGTTCAATTTTATTCCAGTTCTCTGCATCTTACTGTATTAAATCAAAAATACAGATAATATTATAGCTTAATAATTTTTTCAATGCCTGCCATCCAGAATTGATCACAAGTAGACCAACTTTAATCAACATTTCAAGAAAGAAGGATAAAGACAATAAAAATAAGATTAACAATTATGTCACATCTCTATTTCTTGTTAAAGATTTAGGGGAGAGGAGTCTCCCTAACCCAAGTTAAACAAAGTGGTCAGTACATTACCAACAAATTGGACTTTCTAATTTTTGTTTACAAAAGCTGAGTTACAGTCATCTTGATCACGTTTGACTAAGTTGAAGGAACCAATTTATTTTCACAATTACTGGCTTAGAATCCATGAAGGAAATCTAAAATTTTCCAAAAATTCATTAGGATCCCCAAAAAAGTACCATAAAGACTCCAAGAATTTCACTAACTCACAGATGAGCAGTTGTCAATGAAATTATGCACTGAAACGTTCAATGAATAGCAAATACCAACATCTACCCAGCTGACGCAATTTATCATCAAGATCCCAAAATTCTATGTTCAATTTGTTCCATTTTGTTCCATTCCTACTACCTTATTTCCAGGTCCCTATCAGCTCTTACCTAAATTATTGTTGTCGTCTCTTAACCTACCCTTACACAGCCCATCCATTCTCCACACAGTAGCCCTAACAGTCTAAGTACAAAGGTTAAGTTCAAACTTCTGTTAGGGACTTTACAAGGCCCTTTATGATCTGACCTCTTCATATTTTCCTGGCTTGATTCTTTACCACTGCTATAAACACTCCTACCAATATACAAACACAAGAATGTGTGTTCACTTCAGCCATATTCAGCTACCTACAGTGCCTCAAAAGCAGCAACTACCTTGAAAGCCTCTGCACATGCTCCTTCCTCTAACTGGATTGTTCTCCCCGACCATCTCCTTTTTTGCTAACTTGGACTCATCCTGAAGTCTCATTTTAAATGCCATGTCCTCGGGGATACTTTCTTTGTCTAACTCCTTGTCTAGTCCCATTTGATAACCCATTATACCCTGCCTTTAGCCTCCACATAGCAATTCTCACTCTAAATCACTATTTATCTAACTTTCTGTCCTAACATAAGCCACCCAAGGGTAGAGGATGGTGTCTTATTCACTATCACGTGCTTAGCAACTTGCTCAATGCCTAACCCACGATGAAAACCAAACAAATTCATTGAGTGAATGAATGTACTGTGAAAAGCATTTCATTCAGAGAGGGGACACAGCAGTTTTGAAAACCTTAATTAAAGAAATAACATACCTGTCTTTCCAAATCTTGTCCTGTTATGCCAGCTTCTACATGAGCTGTCAGATTATTTTCATCAACCCAGAGGATTCGATTCTGTTACAAAGGAAGAAAGAAGTCTGAGCTTCATGAACTACTGACATTTTCTCAGGAAATATAACTTACTAATTCAAAGCAACAAGTGACAAGTTAGTAATTAAGCAAGTAGGGTTTCCCCTAACCACTCACATTGGAAACCAGCTCCACTTATCCCTGACTATACAACATGACAGACAAAGTAACAAAGGCAGTATATTATGCAGGGGTTGGTTTAAAACATAGACTCTGTAGGGCAAGGCATGGTGGCTCACACCTGTAATCCTAGCACTTTGGGAGGTTGAGGTGGGAGGACTGCTTGAGGCCAGGAGTTGGAGACTAGCCTGGGAAACAGAGTGATACCTTATCTCTACAAAAAATTTTAAAGATTAGCTGGGTGTGGTGGTGTGCATCTGTAGTCCCAGCTACTTGGAAGGCTGAGGCAGGAGGATCATGTAAGCCTAGGAGTTTGAGGTTGCACTGAGCTATGATGAGGTTGCACTCTATCCCAGGCAACACAGTGAGATCATGTCTCATAAATAAATAAATAAAACACAGTATCTGTCTTTATTCAGATATTATTAATAATTTGAATTAAACTTCATCTCTTACCTTAGGCAAATTATTTAACTGTCTAAGCTCATTTTTTCCTCATTTGTAAAATGTGGATAGAAATAACACACACTCACAGGGTTACTATAAGGATTAAATGAGATACTGCATGTAAAAAACTTAGCATATACAAGTTCTGAAATTATGTATATACTATCTACACTATTGTTAAGACGGCAATCACATCTGATTTAAGAATATCAGAAAACGACCATGAAATTAGGAAAAAAACACCTGCAAAGATATTTGAAAACAGCGAATTCCATCCCTGCTTTATTTTTAATCCAGAACAGGACCAGGGACCTCATGTAGAAAACAAAGCACATCCTTGCCTCATGCTCAAAAGAAAGAACTGGATATCATCTGGCTCAATTTACCATATATGATTGTTAATAAAAAAACTGTTTTTTAATATTCTTATTTGACCTAATTTTTATGTATACACGAATCTTCATGAATTACTTCTACTATTAAAAGCAGATTTCTTTCCCCTTCTGTTTAACTGAGCAATCAAATAATATATAGAATCTTCTTCTGGATCCCAGGGAAGCTTTCTTCATACTTTGATACATTCAATTTCATGGCAATAACTAATGCAGGTAAGTCTAGCTAATAAAAAGGAAAGAACAGGCCGGGCGCAGTGGCTCACGCCTGTAATCCTAGCTCTCTGGGAGGCCGAAGCGGGCGGATTGTTTGAGCTCAGGAGTTCGAAACCAGTCTGAGCAAGAGCGAGATCCCGTCTCTACTAAAAATAGAAAGAAATTAATTGGACAACTAAAAATATATAGAAAAAATTAGCCGGGCATTGTGGCACATGCCTGTAGTCCCAGCTACTCGGGAGGCTGAGGCAGTAGGATCGCTTGAGCCCAGGAGTTTGAGGTTGCTGTGAGCTAGAATGACATCACGGCACTCACTCTACCCAGGGCAACAGAGTGAGATGCTGTCTCAAAAAAAAAAGGAAAGAACACAACAGACAATACAAAAAGAGCATTCGCTGTCTAAATTCCAAATTTGAACATATATAAATAATTGCACTATTTAATTTACAGGGTTATGATAAATATGAAATGAGATGATGTATGTGAATGTATTTTTTTATTTCGATATATAAAACTCATACTCTCACTATAAGACAATAGTAATTTCAATATAACTATCGTATAATCAGACTTTTGGTACTATGGCAGCTAAACCAAAGAATGCATTATTAAACTATATAGTGAAAAGACAAAAAACTTATTAATCTGATGATATCTCATATCATAATAATTTATATGTATCTTCTCTCCCAACAGACTGACTCTTGAGGCAATTACATACTCATGCTACATACATACCTTGTACCTATCAAAGGTTCAAACATATTTTTTGGTAGAAAAAAGAAATTAAAAGAGGCAAGGAACAAAACCGTCTTTATGAGCATTCACAGAAAAACCTAAAGAAAATGTATGGGCTGACCTCTTACATCTAGTATATACAAACCAACCCAAGTTAACAATAAGACAAAAACAAAAATTTTAAGGCCAACAGGCCTTAGTATTACCATATATATTTAGGAAGAAAACTGGGAATCTAATTCCCATCAGATTTTCTACACATTATATCAGAAGTACACTGTACAAAATTATGCAGACATGACTTCAATGCAAATCACAGTTATAAGTATCCCTCATTCATCATGTTTCAGACAGTTCAAGGTTAAAGGCAGTAAATATACACGGTTTCTCTGCAAAACAAATGGCTGGAAGCCTGACATTTAAAATTCTGCCACCGAATTTTAAGCATTTGCTCAGTGTCAAGACTTTTTCTTATATTATCTCATTTAAAATCTGCACAGTAACCTTCTGCAGTATTACTGTCTCTATTTTACACATTCAGTAATATATTTAGTGGTAAATTTGCACATAGTAAGGTAAAGAGCGAGAAATTCAAACACATTCCAGAGCCTATTCCAGAATAGACTATTCTTCAACTGCCTTCTAAGGAAATTACCTTTTCTTAAACTCTAGATAAGGAGAAAGGTTGATGGAGAACCTTAAAGTAAAATAACCAGGCAGTTACCACCTGAATTTGCTAATCAATTTTAGCATCACTAACAGTGGGATGATCAGCTATTACGTATCTCCCCTCTTGATGTTAATGTGACATTAAAAAAAAAAAAAAAAAGCCCAGAACCATGAAGTGTTCTTCCTTTAACAAAAAAAAAAGGGGGGGCTGTCTGCATGCCTGAATGTAACTAGGCTATATATCTAACTTCAGTTTAGAGGACATACAGGGCTTAGAGGAAGAGTTAAATGACACTAAGAAAAGGCAACAAATTCAAAATATGACATTCTATACTACAAATAACCTAATTTCTTCAAAGATCAGTAGATCAGTAACATTCAAAAAAAAAAAAAGAGGCTTTTAGATAAAGTGAGACGTAACAGAAATAACAAAAAGCTAATATGAGCCTTGTCTGGATCGCCATTTGAACAAATGAACTGTAAAATAAAGACATTTTTGAGAATGAAAATTTGATGTGTACTAAATATTAAGTAACATAAGGAATTACTTTTGATTTTGCCAGGAGTGATAATACTATAGTATTATGTGAGAAAATGTCCGTTGTTAAAGAGAGAAATATTTAGGTACAAAGTAGCATATCAATATTTGCTTTAAAAACACTAGGGAAAAAATGAAAGATAAAGCAGGTATGACAAAATATTAATACTTAATCCAGAGAATGGGTATACTCTTCTACATTGGTGTTTGGAAAACTTTCAAATTAAAAAGTTAAAAATATTTTATTTTAATGAAAGAATATGTAACCAGGAGTATTGCTGACTAAATGAAGATCAAGTGCATACCCAAATTAAAACCCTAGCATGGCACAACATCCAATCCTTAAACCACAATGAGCCAAAACTTCAGAATGTGATACTATCATTAAAATTAGTTAGCTCTTCTATTCATCCCCAATCAAAAATGTAACAGCATTAGTGTAAATTTGAGGGACAGGTTAAATTTTGGTGATTCAAATTAACCTAAACTAATATTATCCATTCTGTTTTTTAATAAAACAAATCAGGTCATCTGGTGAGTCAACATTCTAATCCATGCTCCTCAAAGTATCAATTTCACATGTCAATTTAGTAAAATAGAATCAAGATATACGGCTAAGAGTAATAAATAGTGAACTCAGCTTTTGGAGAACTGACGACAGGAGTAAGGTATGATGAGATACATTTAATTCGAGACCAGCCTGAGCAAAATCAAGACCCCCATCCCTACTAAAAACAGAAAAATTAGTCAGGTGTCATGGCCCATGCCTATAGTCCCAGCTACTCAGGAGGCTGAGGCAAGAGGATCACTTGAGTCCAGGAGTTTGAGGTTGCAGTGAGCTATAACGATGTCACTGCACTCTGCCCATGGGAACAGAGCAAGGCTTTGTCTCAAAAAAAAAAAAAAATACATCTAAAACAAAATGGACAACAGGTCTTTTTAATGATAACTAAGGTGGAGCCATAAGAACAATGTTATAAAGAGAAGCTATCATCAAATATATCTTAAATTATCACATACCATTTGTGAAGTGTCCAAAGAAATAATTGTTCTTGTCTCATCTGCAGGACACATCAGACCATATGAAACACTTGTTCCTCCTGCCAAAATAGGAAACAACAATTTTATGTTTAAATGTTTTTTAAGCTACATTTCTAGGGCAAAAACCCTAATATACAGTACACAGATATGCCCAGTAGGAAAGTGATACCTATTACTACTTTGCAAAATACAATTTGCAAATACTACCACACTAAAAGCAAACTCACCTTAATTTTATGCTGCATGCCAAAATGAAGCAATATTATGGAACTGAAAGCAATGAGATACGGCTCCGTCCCCTGGACATGGCACACTCAAGTGAAGTCCCTAGCAATTTGTGGAACTCCAAAAACATGATTAGAAAAGTTCTAAGCTAATGATTAATGTGGAGAGGTAGCTTAAAAGAAAAAATACCCATCCTACACAACCATTACCTCCTTTCTACCATAATTATGAGATTCATTTATCATTTAAAATAGTATATTCTTGTACAAAAAGGCTTTAAGAGAATAGAAACAAGTTTAAAATGTCTAGATTATAAAATATTTAAAAACAAATTTATATGTTCTTTGGTGAAAAAGTGATTTTATATAAATAACGCATAGAAATATTTAAACAATATACTGCTGTTTTCTCTTAACATTTATTATTAAAGAAAAAATGCTTTCTTGATACCATTAAAGAATAATACGATATTCTCAGTTCTTAACCAGATCTAAACTACCATATATCAGAATAAATTCTTAATTGGTACTTCCATACATTTTGCATAGAAGAAAACATGTGGCAGTCACCTTCCACAAGAAGTATAAGGGGTGTTAATCTGTAAAGGTTCAGCTTAATTTTACAATGTGAGGTCATAAACTATCAGTTAAGAACATGATGTCTGTGATCAGTAACCACTATTTCCTTGCCACAGTCCTTTGAAATCAGAAAAATATTTCAAATAAGTGGCATTGTAGTACCTTACTTGCATGAATTCGACAAAAAGTATCAGCTGAAGAGGGAATCTGGAGCTTCTAGAATTGTTGGTGTTTCATTAATAAATTGATTCCATTAATGCCAATTTGGTTGGTGAAGATAATTTCCTTTGGCTTGTGTAAGTTGTTAAAAACAATGCAGTTATTAAAGATCAAAAGATATCAAATTCATCTTAAAATAGAAAACAATGTTAGTTTTCTATATTAAAAGATATTATTGACTTGGTTATCACTGTACTGGTTGATCTTTTAATCTGCATAGCGTTCTATGTTTACTCTGCTTCTTAAAGGTCTATATTAAGTGCGTTTATATTTAGCTTTTGAAAAATAAAATTCTTTCCATAAACATACAGGTTAGAAAGTAATTACTAAAGCAGGAACATTTTCTTATTTAGGCATTAAATCACAATTTCACCTTGGATCCAACAGGAAAAAGCCATAAACTAAGGGTACACATCTCAGTTTATATAGACTTTCTTAGAACACAAATGAGCACCATAAACCAATTTGAGAATAACCACATCATTATTACAATAATGTTTGCTTTCAGTGAGATGACACAAATTTTTAAAATACAAACATTTTAAACAGAACAAATTTATATCATATGAAAATTCAAAAGGCATAATACCTACCACCAATTGGTATGATACAAAGGTTATATTTGCACGCTAGATTCACAATCTTAACTACATCATCATGACATGCTGTTGAAAAAAGGGAAAATAAATTAATCACAGCAGCATGAATAAAATCTGGGTATCCCTGCAAAATATGGATTATGAAGTTCTTTAGCATCTAAACTTTTCCTTTACTTGTTCACTCATTAACACATTAAATAGCTGTATTAAAACAGACTTTATTTTTTTTTTATTTTTATTTTTTTAAAACAGACTTTATTTTTTTAACTTTCATTTTGGAATAATTTCAGACTTTAAAAAAAGTTGCAAAAATTGTCCAAAAATTTTCTTCAGCCCATATTTCTGAATATTAACATCTTATAAAACTATAGTCCAATTATCAAAACCAAGCAATTAACATTACTACAATACAATTAACTAATCATCAGATCTTATTCAAATTTTGCCAGTGATCCCACTAAGGTCCTCTTTATCAGACCAGAATCAAATCCAGGATCACACACTGCATTTAGTTGTCATGTCCCCTTAGTCTTCTTTAAAGACAGGCATGTCTATCTTTGACTTTCATGACCAGGATACTTTTGAACACCACTGGTCAGTTATCTCATAAAATGTCCCTCAATTTGGGTTTGTATATGTTTCCCCATGATTAAATTCAGGTTGTACATTTTGGAAGGAATTCCACAGAAGTGTTATTGTGCCTTTCCCAGTGCATTGATTCTGAAGGCACACTGATGCAGACATGTCTCATTTCTGGTAATGTTAACTTTCATCATTTGGTTAGGTAGTGACTGCTAGGTTTCCCACCATAAGAAAAGTATATTTCCTGTTGAAATTATTAAGTATACTGCAGGGAGATACTTAGACTACATAAAAAAATACCATGTTTCTCATCATACTTCCACCCACTAATTTTAGCACCACTGATGATTCTTTATTCTTTTTTTAAACAAATGTTGAAAATAATACACAAAGTATACTGCACATAAATTCCTCTCTATCGTACAGAATTAAAAGGTTCTATTTATCAGCGTAAAAGTTACATAAGTAACAAAAACCTGACTTTGGAAGATTTTAAATGCCAAGAAAGAAGTGCTAAGACATAACTTGACTGGCAACAGAACATTAGCAGAAGTCGTTAAGGAGGGGAACAAAGTGGCAAAGAGATTATTTTGGAAAAAATCAATCTCCTGATAGAATATGGAATGACATAAAGGAGAGAGAGTTGAGGCAAGGAAACTATGCAAAAACCCAGTATTAGTTGCTAAGAGTCTGAAAGGGAAATAAGGATGCTAAGGAAAATAGACAAATGAATATCCATTTATGAAAGCAAAAATGCTATTCTATAAAAGTTGCAATTATCATTTCTCTGGTTTGCTTAAAGCTAAGAATAAATGTCTGTGTTCTTCCACTTTTAATAAAAATGCATTTTGAAACTTTCAAATTAAGTTTATAAAGCTTAGTATTTGTGGTAAAATATTTTACTAAATGGAATTAATAATTAATTAATAATTAATAAAATGCCCAAAGATGTCTAATTAATAACTTTTAACAAGGCAAAACTACCTTCTAGGAATGCTACCTACTCAAAAGCCTTACTTGACCATGTTATCTGAAATAGCAATCCCCTATCTACCCTTTTGCACTCTACCTTCTTATATGCTTTATTTTTCTTCATAGCACTTATCACTACCCATTATGTTATATATTTTGTTTATCATCAGTTTCCCTCCGCCTACCCCCCAAGTAATTGTATGGCACCTGAGAACAAGGATTTTTGTTTTATTCACTGTTTATCCTCAAGCATCTAGAACAGTATCTAGCCTGTATTTTCTCAGGCCTGAAGTTGTGGTATTTAGGCTGCTGAAAATAATGTGTAAATATTTAATACTGAGGCCAGGTGCGGTGGCTCACGCCTGTAATCCTAGTACTCTGGCAGGCCGAGGCAGGAGGATCACTTGAGATAAGAAGTTCGAGACCAGC
This sequence comes from Avahi laniger, assembly GCA_963575035.1. NCBI lineage: Eukaryota > Metazoa > Chordata > Mammalia > Primates > Indriidae > Avahi > Avahi laniger. The sequence continues at coordinate 10,540 of CAUYSK010069740.1, forward strand.
CTGAGCAAGAGTGAGACCTTGTCTCTACTAAAAATAGAAAAATTGGCTGGGCGTGGTGGCGTCCCTGTAATCCCAGCTACTCAGGAGGCTGATGCAGGAGAATCACTTGAGCCCAGGAGTCTGAGGTTGCTGTGAGTGAGGTTGACACCACAGCACTCTAGCCCAGGTGACAGAGCAAGACTCCCTCTCGAAAAAAAAAAAAGACCAGCTTGAGCAAGAGTGAGACCCTGTCTTTACTAAAAATAGAAAGAAATTATCTGGACAACTAAAAATATATATATAGAAAAAATTAGCCGGGCATGGTGGCACATGCCTATAGTCCCAGCTACTCGGGAGGCTGAGGCAGTAGGATCGCTTGAGCCCAGGAGTTTGAGGTTGCTGTGAGCTAGGCTGAAGCCATGGCACTCTAGCCAGGGCAAGAGAGTGAGACTCTGTTTAAAAAAAAAAAAAAAAAAAAAAGAATTTAATACTAAATTTAATAAGTAATTTTTTAAATATCTTATTGCTAATGGAAATTCTAAGTTTTACAAGCAGGCCAGGCTTGGTGGCTCACGCCTGTAATTCTAACACTCTGGGAGGCCGAGGTGGATGGATTGTTTGAGCTTAGGAGTTTGAAACCAGCCTGAGCAAGAGTGAGACCTCATCTCTACTAAAAATAGAAAGAAATTAATTGGACAACTAAAAATATATATATAGAAAAAATTAGCCGGGTATGGAGGTGCATGCCTCTAGTTCCAGCTACTCGCGAAGCTGAGGCAAGAAGATTGCTTAAGCCCAGGAGTTTGAGGTTGCTGTGAGCTAGGCTGACGCCACGGCACTCTAGCCCAGGCAAAAGAGTGAGACTGTCTCAAAAAAAAAAAAAAAAAAATTAAAAAAAAAAAAAGTTTTACAAGCATACTTACCACTGACAATATGCATTATATGAGTGACTATTTGCCCAAACTAAACGAAAGGTAGATCTATCCATACTGAGCAAAGGTCACAATGGTGACAAATTCTGTTTCTCCAAATCAGGTAAGTTGTATATATTACAAGTCCTTACTTTTAGACAAGTCCTAGAAATCCCATTAAAGCAACATATAGAATTCAGATTCAGATTAAAGACATACTTAAAGACCACTACAGTCTTTATGGAATATCACATTGCCTCAAATTTCCACATTGTCACAAAACTTGCCCTCATGCAAAGAAAAACCTGACCTTTATCACCAATAGGAAATTTCCATTAAAATTTAAAAAAAAGCCTCAGTGAACCAATAACTTGCTGCAAAACAAACTATTTCCAAGAAATCCTTAAACTAGAAGATTCACCAGAATAAAATTATAAACATGATTCAACCAGGAATATACCATTTATACAGATTCTTGAAGTATGGAACAAGATGGCAAAGAGATCATTTTAGAAAAACTAACCTCTCAAAAGTGTATGGGAGGCTTGAAAAAACAAGAAGCTTGAGGCACGAAAACCTTTAACACTACTGCAAAATCTCTGTATGTACTGACAAGGGACTGAATTGGAAACTGGGATGGAAAAAAAATGGAAGAGTAAAGGTATGAGGGAACCAACCAAATGGGAAGGATTTCACAAAGCAAAGAAATTTGTGTTCAGTAACTGACTAACTCCATCGGTTTCCTAAATCTGGGTTTTTAAGAATATTTGGGGGCCAGGCATAGTAGCTCATGCCTATAATCCCAGCATTTTGGGAGGCTGAGATGGGAGGATCATTTGAGGTCAAGAATTCAAGACCAGCCTGAGTAACATAGTGAGATCCTATCTCTACAAAAAGTAGAAAAATTAGCCACATGTAGTAGCATGTGCCTGTAGTTCCAGCTACTTGGGAGGCTGAGGCAAGAGGATTGCTTGAGCCCAGGAGTTTGAGGTTTTACAGTGAGCTATCATGATGCCACCAAAGTCTAGCCTGAGCAACAGAGCGATACCCTGTACAAAAAAAAAAAAATACTTGGACTTCTTAAAGCAAGACACATACTCCCACTATGGTATTCTTTCAGTTTTGTTCTGTTTTGTTTTTAAAGACTGGTCTATGTTACCCAGGCTGAACTCAAAATCCCCTGGGTTCAAGCAATCCCCCCACCTCAGCCTCTGGAGTAGCTGAGACTACAGGTAAACGCCACCATGCCAAGCTCTCAGTATTTTAATATTCAAACACATGAAGAAAATACCTAGGAGGTACACTTGAAAGTTCTTCTCAAGATACATCAACGAATAGTCTATTAGGTTTCTTGTAGAAAATGAAAATTGTTAAATTTTGCTTTTGTGTTTTTCAATAAAAAATGGAATGAACCTTCCCCAAAACCTTAGTAGAGAAGTAGCCTAAAGCTACAAAAATGCAGGCAGGCAAAACAAAAATACTTCTTTTATTTGAGGATATCTTTTTCCTTTGCTCAGGAACAGCCAAATTTCTACAGTAAACTAACAGAGACAGAAGACATATTTCATACCTATTCCAAATGCAAAGAAGAATATACATCACAAGTATCAGAAACATAATTTGATCTCTGCCACATATGCTCTTTGATTTTCCTGCTGTGTATCTCACCTCCCTCCTGCTCCCATATTAAAGTATAATTTTTCCCTCAGATAGTCCCTGTAAAGTAGAAGGAGCTCATCTAAGAACTGAGAGTCCATGAATGAGCCAAATTTTTGAAAAATAAAATACTCCATATACTCTGAAGACGATCTGACAAGAAAAAGAATCAGAAAATCAATGGAAGTTTTTAAAAACACAACAGTGGACAGCAAGAAACAATATACCTATCCTGCTTGAAAGTGTCTTCTAAAAGAAATGAGTTAAAAAAGAAACCTTATATATAAATATAGTGCCTAATCCTCACCAAGAGCAAAATAACAGAAAGTTCATCCAATCTCTATTCCAAGCCAAATCTAAATAATTAATTTCTCAAAATTTAATTACTCATTTCAAAGACAGTATGTATATACAGAATATATACATTTTAGGGAGTATAGCTCAGGCATAGAGCATTTGACTGCAGAATATGTAAGTTTTAATCAATTTGTTTCCCCATTAGACCATGCTTTTTAGCCCACAAGCTGATGTCAACGAATTACTATTGTTAGTTTACAATAATCAATTATGTTAATAGTTTGTACATACCTAAATATATCATTGATTAATACTAATTTCACCAAGCTTCCAAATTAACCAAAAAAATATTTTCCCATTGACCTCCAATATAATTATTTACATTTAAAATGAAGACTATCATCAACAACAAAATCAACCATTAAATCCAACAGTTCAGGACAGCCAGGTCAAGAAAGAACTTCCTGGCCTTTTGTAAACTCTCTTAAAAATACATATATGTAGCCCGGGCCCGGTGGCTCATGCCTGTAATCCTAGCTCTCTGGGAGGCAGGCAGATTGTTTGAGCTCAGGAGTTCGAAACCAGCCTGAGCAAGAGCGAGATCCCGTCTCCACTAAAAATAGAAAGAAATTAATTGGACAACTAAAAATATATAGAAAAAAATTAGCCGGGCATGGTGGCGCATGCCTGTAGTCCCAGCTACTCGGGAGGCTGAGGCAGGAAGATCGCTTGAGCCCAGAAGTTTGAGGTTGCTGTGAGCGAGGCTGACGCCATGGCACTCTAGAGCCCGGGCAACACGGTGAGACTTTGTCTCAAAAAAAAAAAAAAAAAGACATATATCTGTATTTTTTACAACTCATGGGTTAAAAAGTGCATATTTCCAGTACAAAATTTACTTAAGATTTAACAATACTAAATTAATAATGCAAAGAGAGAAAAACTTACTTGGCCATACAACTATATCAGGAATTCGCTGAAACATTCCTTCCCTGAGCAAAAATATCTCATGAACACAATGACCTGTTTTGTGGTTTAAAAAAGAAAAATGCAAAAACATCTTAAATTATAGAAAATTTTTAAATTAAAAATAAATAGTGTTAATATAAAGTAGCTTACCATGAGCTCTAAATACTCGATCATCTGCTTCTTGTGAATATGAAATATTAGTTTCTTTAAGGTCATGAAGAAAATCTTCATTTACAATAGAAGGAGGTGCATCACTAGGATTTAAGGATGCCTAGAAAATAAAATTAGCTTCTTTGACTTATTTTTAGATAATAAATTTTGAATACCTCTTTTAGGGAGAATGACAACAAAATGTAGATTTTTTTTTTCATCTAAAATAAGACAGAAGCAGACGAAAATATCAAGTAATGCATACAGAAACCAACTTTGTGACAATAACAAATAACAAATGGTCTAGCTAATCATATTCTACCATATAAGTTATATGGGCCCTGTGTTTCCTCTTTGTTTCTACGGCCCACCTTTTCATTATTTCTAAAGACCGCAATCAAGAACAGGAAAGATAGCAAAATCTCAAATCTTCAGTTTTAGATTAAGGAGACAGAAGAAAGTTACCTGACTTGCATTATCTACATTTTTACCTGTAGATAAAATTTAGTATTTCTTATTCTTCAATTACCATTTAAAAATGATTAACAGAAAGCCTCACAACAAGTAATGAACACATTTTTATGAGTTGCTTAAAGTTTAAAGCTCACAGCATAATTATAAACTTGACACTCAACTTCAAGTAACAGGTAACTTGAAATCTAATCCTCAACTTTAAAGTTAAAACCATATGACACTGGGCATGTCACCCAACCTCTGTGAGCCTTATTTAGCTTCTTCGTCTGTTAAATGAGATTATCATCACCAAACATATAGGGTTTTTATAATGAAGGAAGGTTAAATGTGATAATTTTTGTGAAAAGCACCTAATAGCATGCCTAGTAGATAGGAAGAAGTCCATAAATGGCTGGCCAAATCAAATCTGCCATTGCGGAAAAAAAGCTAAAATACAGTATTTGGAAAAAAAGGAAGTATTATATAAGAATATATAAATAAAAATATATGATACTTCTATTTTCTCAGTCTCTCATTAAGGTACTATATTCATTCATATAATAAATATTTATTGAGTGCCTGCTGTAAGCTAGGCACTGTTCTAGGCCCAGGGGATACAAGTTTGAGTTAAACAGAAAAAAAAATCTTCACCTTGTGAAATTTATCCTATTGTGAAGCAAATGACCAAAAAAACTCAACAAAATATACTAATTTTTAAGTCATTAAAAATTGAAAAGGGCTCAAAAACAGAAAAAAAAGAGTGCATCTAAACCTGTTGAAATTTTTAATATGGTTATGCAGATTGTATCAATGTCAAAAACAAGTAATTACAAATGAGAGAGACAGAGACAGAGAGAGAGAGAGAGAATTTAAGAGATGAAAAAGAGACTCACGCCTGTAATCCTAGCACTCTGGGAGTGCCCAAGCGGATGGATCGCTCAAGGTCAGGAGTTCGAGACCAGCCTGAGCAAGAGCGAGATCCTGTTTCTACTAAAAGTAGAAAGAAATTATCTGGACAACTAAAAACATATATAGAAAAAATTAGCCGGGCATGGTGGTGCATGCCTGTAGTCCCAGCTACTGGGGAGGCTGAGGCAGGAGGATCGCCTGAGCCCAGGAGTTTGAGGTGCTGTGAGCTAGGCTGACGTCACAGCACTCTAGCCCGGGTAAGAGAGCCAGACTCTGTCTCAAAAAAAAAGAAAAAAAGACATTTAAAAAAAGTCAAAAGACTTTGGTTTGAGAGGAGGAATTGAATTAATAGTTCAGCCTAATTTAATAACTAGCATTAAATAACTATGGATTTATGAACTTAATAAATACTCATTAATACCTATACTTCTTAATAACATGTTAGATACAGTGCAAAATATATTCAAAGATATAGCCCCTATATACTTATGGAACTTATATCCAATAAGAGACATGTAGAATAGCATGTAGAAATGCTAAATATTGGCCGGGCGCGGTGGTTCATGCCTGTAATCCTAGCTCTCTGGGAGGCCGAGGTGGGCTGATTGTTTGAACTCAGGAGTTCGAAACCAGCCTGAGCAAGAGTGAGACCCCGTCTCTACTAAAATTAGAAAGAAATTAATCGGACAACTAAAAATATATAGAAAAAATTAGCCGGGCATGGTGGCACATGCCTGTAGTCCCAGCTACTAGGGAGGCTGAGGCAGGA
>CAUYSK010069741.1:0-59432 GCA_963575035.1 Avahi laniger
CTCTCTCTCCCTCTCTCTCTCTCTCTCTCTCTCTCTCTCTCTCACACACACACACACACACACACACACACACACACAAACAAAGTGAGGAGCAAAAATGTTTAAATAAAAAAAAAAAAAGAGAGACTATATCACTTCTCTCTCGAGTCTCTGTCTTTCTGTGTGTATTTATCCTGGTTTTGGCTTCTCTCTGTGTTTGTGTGTGTGTGTGTGTGTGTGTGTGTGTGTGTGAGAGAGAGAGAGAGAGAGAGAGAGAGAGAGAGAGGGAGAGAGAGAGGGAGAGAGAGGGAGAGAGACTTCTCTGTGTATTCTCTTTCCCCCACACTCAACCCTGACCAAGTCTCCATGTTCCAAATAATGCAGCTACAAGATGACAGACAGGTCTCTTACCTTGAGCTCCCAAGTGACTGCGTAACACAGGCCCCTGCCAAATCACTATGAACACATAGCATGAGCAAGAAATAAACTTTTGTTGTATTAAGACATTAGTGTTCGGACTAATTTATTACTTACCATGTGATAGCTCATCCTGACTAATACGGTATTAAAGACTCTGATAATTGGTAAGGCAAGTTCACCTGAGTACTTACTTCACGCTTTTCTTATGTATTTCTGGGTAACACATTTCAAGTTGAATATTTTTTTATTCAATTAAAAAACCCAAATAATAGAAACTGTGTTAGTATTCTAATTAGTATTCTAATTTGAACTTCCTGGAACTTATTTGTTATTTTTGGCAAAACTGACATTTTTAATATTAATTTTTTTCATCCAAGAACATGGTATGCTTTTCTATTTCTTTAGGTCTTGTTTTATGTATTTAAAAATAATTTTATGTTGCTTCAAATAGATTTAGTTTTCTGATTAAATTTATTTCAATGTAATTTGTGGTTTCCATTCCTATTATAAATGAAATATTATTTCCCTTTTTATGCTAGATCAAAGAAAAGCTGTTGACTTCTGTGTATATGTATGTGTGTGTGTTTGTGTGGGACAACATGTGTGTGTGCATGTGTATATATATGTTCTATATCCTAACCATTTTACTAAATTTCTTATTCATTCTAGTAGTTTTTTGAGTTTCCTTAGTTTTCAATCACATCATTAACATTTACTTGTTTTATTGAATTTCCTTTACCATACAAGACAATATTAAATTAAAAGTGATGATAGCAGATATTTCTGCATAGTTTCTAAATTTAAATTAAGATAGTTTTTTATCATTTAGGATAATATTTCTTGTTAAATTTGTTAAACAATCTTTCATGTTTAAATGGTTTCTCTCTATTTGAAAAATATTAATAGGAACATTTTTTCGTTTCTTTTTAAATGCCTTTTACAGGATCTGTTGATACGATTGTGTGATTTTTTTTCACTAATTTGTTAACATAGTGGATTAAGTGGATAGACTTCCTAATGCTGACCCAAATACTGACCACATTTGCATTCCTGGCATAGATTCTGCTCGGTCAGAGGCTATGTCATTCCTTTGATATACTGCTAGATTCAACTTGCTAATATTTTATCCAACATTTTTGTATCTATTTTCCTTAAGTGAGATTAGTGTATGAATTTTTTCCTATACTTTCCTCTCATGATCAGGTTTTGGTACTAGTGTTTTGTATCCAAAAATGAATTGGGAGGCATCTCATCTTTAACTGTAGCCAGAAATGATTTCAGGCCTGGTCCTGGAACTAGTAGCATTGGCATCACCAGGAGCTAGTTGGAAATGCGAGTCCCTGGGCAGACCCACAACTGCTCAACTAGAATGTGCATTTTAATAAGACCCTAGGTGATTTGTATGCACATTAAAGTTTGAGCAGGTTAAAATATATCCAATGTTTTTCAAATTTCTCGGATGTTAAGAGTCTCTTGAGGTGCTTGTTAAATAAACGTATTAGCATATTCCCCTGAAAATTTACTAGGTCTGGGCTGCGGCTCAGCAACCTGTGTTTTTAACAAGTACCATGTGTCAGTCTTATCTTCAAGCAAGTTTTGAAAACATGTGGGTCTTTTATTTTAAATCCTGCATGAAACCAGGTAAGTCCTTTCTTCATCTCAAAGAATTTTCTTCTAGTATTTTTTGAAATGATTACCTCTTCTCCATCAATCTCTTGAAATTTTTATTGTCAGCACACTCAGTTTCCTGGATCCATCTTCTGAATGTTTAAAAAATTATTCCCAACTCCTTGGTGGTGACTAGCATTTTAAAAAATGAAATAGCATGGAATAGAAAATGTCAGAGGGCATAATAGATAGAGTAAGGGTAAGTATTGTTTTGTGAAACTTTTATTTCCATTACAACTCCTTGTATACAGGGTTTCAATGTAAAATCTATTTTTTCTTATCATGGGTTGCAGTAAGAAAATATTTGAAAGCACTTCTGTAAGGGTTTTTCTTTTTAATTTTTTCTTCATGGTTTCCATCTTTTTTTATGTTTCTGCTTTGTGCTCAAAGACATTTCTTGCCCTTGATCTTCTAAGCCATTCCTTCAGGTCTTTTAATACAGTTACTGAAAATTTTAGCCAAAATGTTTTTGTTTAGCTCAACTAGAATCCGAAGATCATGCTTGTTTTTTTTTGCACTTGAATCTCCTTAAGTACCCTTATCATTATTATTGTTTGTTTTATTCAGGAGTTCATCTGATTCTTTCAAGAGCTATCTTACCTGAGCACATTTTCTGATTGGCTAGCTTTCTTGACTACTAGACACTTTTGCTTAGGTGGCTATTTTTTTCTTTTTCTTTTTATTCAGTTTTAATTGTATGTATTGTATGGGGTACAATGTGATTGTTACAGCCTTATTATTAGGTTCATTGCCCGGTGCTCAAGAGGAAGCCAATACACTGAGACAGCAGGAGTTACAGCAGAGAAAGAGTTTAATATTGCAGGCACCATGCAAGGAGACAAGAGGAAGTTCTCGAATCCGTCTCCCAGAGAATTTGGGAGAAAGGGTTTTTAAAGATAGTTTGGTGGGCAAAGGGCTAGGTTATTGGGTGTGATAATTGGCTGGGTTCAAGGCGGAACCAGAGGGATGTAGAAATCGTCTACTTGTGCTGAGTTGGTTTCTGGGTGGGGGTCACAATACGAATTGAGTCAGTTCCTTGGTATAGGCCAATGGTCTGAGTGGGTCAGCAGATCCACTGGAATGCAGAGCCTGGAAGATGTCTCAAAAACTAGTCTTAAGTTTCATGAGGGTGATGTTATCTATGGAGATAGTTAAGAATCTTTATGACCATCAGCTATGTGACTCCTGAGTAGCAATTATAGGAAAGGAAACTAGGGGAAATGACTGGTTGTTATCATTATTTTTAACTATGTCTGTGCTGTTGCAGAGTTTAAGGCCCCTACCACAGTTCTCATCTCGTATCCCTTTATTAATCTGTAAAGGGTGGTTTCATGATTTTTTTCATATATGCATACATTATGGAATGATTAATAAAGTTAATTAACATACTTATCTTTTTTTTTCATGGTGAGAACATTTAAAATTCATTCTTTTAGGAATTTTAAAGTATATAGTACATCATTATTAACTATAGTTACTATGTTATATAATAGATCTCTAGAATTTATTAATCCTATCTAACTGAAACTTTGTACCCTTTGACCAATATCTCTCCATCCTTCCTTCCCCTCTAGTCCCTGATAACCACCATTCTATTCTCTACTTCTATAGGTTCAACTTCTTAAGATTCCACATATAAGTGAGATAACGTGGTATTTTTCTTTCTGTGTCTGACTTATTTCACTTAACATAATGTCATCTAGTTGCAAATGACAGGGTTTTCTCTTTTTTAAGGCTGAATAGTATTCCATTTTATACACACATACACACACACACATGCGCACACACACACACACACACATACACACACCTCATTTTCTTTTCCATTCAGTTGTTGACAGATACTTAGGTTGATTCCATGTCTTGGCAATTGTGCTTAAGAGTCAGCCCTTTTGTGCTGTTGGTGAAAGTGTAAATTAGTACAGCCATTATGAAAAACAGTATGAAGATTTCTCAAAAAATCAAAAAATAGAAGTGAACTACCATATGATCCAGCAGTTCCACTTCTGGGTATATATTCGATGAAATCAGTATGTTGAAGGGATTATCTACATTCCCATGTTCATTACAGCATTATTCACAATTTGCTATTTTCTTTATTGGGTCACAAGGGCTCAGGTCTGGTGATTGGAACATGCTAAACAGTGGGCATTTAGAGATTTTCTGGGTCATATAAGAAAAGAATTAGGGTTAGGGCTAGTCTCTCCCTCTTCCCTCCACTTACTTGTATCTAGAAGCTGGTAGACTGTCGGAGTTCTGCTGCCATACCTCTAGGAAGCCTCCCTGCCTTCCATTTCCTGGCCTCGGAGGCAGGGAGACCTTGCTCATTCTTTCTGCTTCCTCTAGGCCTTTTGGGCATCAGGTAATTCCCTGGTCCACTAACATGGGACAAATGGCCACTCCCATTCTCAGATCTCTGAGTACCATGTCTACCCAGGCTCCTCTGTTTTGGTCCTCCCTCTGGAGTCCCACACTGATCTCCCAGCAATGCCCAGTCTGCCAGAACAAGCTCTGCCCAATTCTAGTGTTCTCTCAGCCCAACCCTCTAACAAAGCTCCGTGGCTCACTCATGTCCAGCTGCCCTGAAGTTCCGAAGCCACTTGGCTGATGGGAGACAACATATTGGAGTTAGCAGGAAAAGGGAAGGCAGCTATGTTCAGGTCCCTATAAACCCTGGTCCCCTTAAGCCACTGGTGTGGAGGCACCCCTCTTTCCTTTCACAGTGTCGATGAGTTGCTATTAGTCACTGGCCCCCTTCCTTAGTCATCCTTTCATGAGACAAACTGTCTGGTATGCATCAGGTCTCTTTCCAATTAGATTGTAGTTCCCCGAGGGCAGGAACTATGTTATTCCACTATTCATTTCCTCTTCCATACAGTGCTTTGCTCGGAGTGGATCATCAATACATACATGTTAAACTGGATTGATTTGCATGAAAATGGTTGATTTTTAGGAAGGAGGTATGAGGTGAGGAGGCAGCAACAGAATAGAAATCATCAAACTGTAAATCTTCCCAACACAAAACAACCATAAAAATTAATAACGATAACAAGAAGCAGGGGGAGAAAAAGAAAGGCAGCTGGCACTTAAACAGTGCTTGTATGTGACGGGTATTGTTCTACCTATGTATGGACATTCTACTTGACCCTTCATCAGCACTTCTAACTTATAACATGAGTACTGCAATTATAACTCTATGTGGATGTTATTCATTTCCCACTTTTCCAGGCTCAAGCAATGTTTATCTCATGCCAGTTGTTTTCCACACAGACCCTTGGTCCACATGGTGTTCATGTACTGAGCTGTGAGACTCCTCTAAACTGCAGGCGGTGGGGATGGCAGCGTGGTCTGCTCAGCCAGAGTAGGCACAGGGACTATGGTCTGTCTGAAGAGCTCCTCTGCAGATTTTTTTTTTTATTAGAGGGAGAGAGGCATCAGCATGCTTTTAGGGAGTTAATGACCCATAAGTCGTCTGAGTTAGTTTTAGAGAAAGAATTTGCCACAAAAAGCCTTAAATAAATTATTTTGGTTTAGCTGAACTTATTGGGAGTTGCCATTTAGATGACAATTGCAAGGAAAGAAAAGAAGCTGTATTAAGATCAGGATGAGGTGGGTGGGAGGAGAGGGCATGAGAGCCAGAGCAGGTGCTATTGGTCCGCTGATATCCAAGGGAACAGAATATGCTGGGTTGTGGGTATTGTGAGCTCCTGAGATGGAAACCCACATCGGCATGGGCAGGGCTGATAGTATTGCATATCTGAGAGATTTTTTGAAGGAGAATATTTATGAAAAGCTGAACAAGATGCAGAGTGAGTATGAGAATCTGAATGTTTGCGAAGCAGAAGAGAAAGGAAGACTAAAATATGTCAATGAAAGTTGTCTTAAAAGGAATTTGGAGGAAAAAGACTTTATTCCAATGAACGGTTTGCCAACTGGGGAGATGCAGCCTTTGATGTGTTCCATAGAACAATGAGAAGGCTAAGGCTTTATAAAAGCAATAGTTCCTGCCAAGGCAGCTAGGTCTGTTTATGCAAATTAAGGATTAAAACTCACTGGGTTCTACTTGGTCGGCACAGCTGAACTCTTATTGGGCAATATAGCTGAATCCTGATTGGCTGAGCGAGGTGAGCTCTCATTGGTTGGTTCAGGAGAGCTCTGGCGTCTCATTAACGGGATTGGGATTTTCTTGAAACTCTTGAATATGTGTGTGATCTTTAGTCAACAACTGGCCGCTTTGCTGTATTTTACATTTAGGCCCAGTTAGCCACTCAGGGTCTATCTTGCAGGATTGTCTCTTTCAGGTTCACATCTGTTCACAAATAAAAAATAGACATTCCTCTCTAAAGACTAAAATTCTAGCTAGTACATACAAGGTAGGTGAAAAATTAAAAATATATCAGCTGTGGTTCCATTTTCACTTCTATTTCCCAGGATTTACATCCTCCCTAGATTAGAGCTATGAATATATATATGTATAAATATACATATATAAATAAATGTATCTGTGCTTCACACATTGTATTTGACAGAAAGAACTCAGGCTTAACCAATATTTTCATATGTTGTCACCTCTTTCTAAAACACAGCGTGTTAAATAAATTGACTCAATTAGAAAGAGTTTTTTAGAATTAAAATTTATTAACTCAATAATTATTCTTTCCTTTCAAAAACAGTGAAAATTTAAAAATTTACCCCAAACATGGTTCGGTTTAAAAATATCATTTATCACATAAAGAATTAACTTCTGAATTGAAACTTCTTATTAAAACTTTAAGAAATAAGTAAAAATCCAAATGAACAAAATTATGTATTGTAATGGACACAGATTTAACAAACAAGAGAAAACTGTGTAATATCAAGTGTGGCTTATGTTAACAGATTTTAAACATTCGATTGTTAGTCTTGTCTTCTTGCATCTCGTCTTCTCATACAAAGAGACTGATAGCTGGAAATCCAGATCTTCAAATCCTGAAACAGGCATCTATTGCATCCCACGTTATTGAATGGCAGATGTCTATAAGGGACCCTAGGTGAATGGATGTTCTTTATTACTGGGGATTTGGCATCAAATCCTTGCTGGTAGAGGTGTAAATTGATATAAACTCTCTGGAGGACAATTTGATGTTAGGCTTTAAAAGCCTTAAAGCCATACTTATCCCTTTGATCCAGTGACTTTACTTCTAGTTTTTTATTCTAAAGAAAAAAAATCAGAAATGTGCACAGGGATTTTTGTTTAGGAAGATTCACTGCAGTTTTATACGTTATAGCAAATAATAAAAATAAGTGTTCAACAATAGAAGCTTTAGGTTAGATAATTCATAACACATGGAAATAATGGAAAATGATCTGGCCTTTAAAAAACATTTTCAACTTTAATGATGTGGGAAAGGGCTTATAGTAGATGTTTGAGAGTGGCAGGATACCAAATAGTGTCTATAATTTGATCCTAGTTCTGTAAAAATTAGTACATATATTACTTCTGAGAGAAAAGACTGAAAAGAGACCCACAAAAAATTAGCAGTAGTGACATAGAAACAATTAAGATGTTCTTTTTTCCAATTTTCAATATCTTCCAAATTTTTGTGATTAATGTACTTTAATATGAAGAAAATATAAAATTTTAAAAGGGAAATTCTTTAAAATTGGAAAATCAGTTATACAATCTGGGGACTTATACTATAAAATCCATGAAGCTGAAGTGATTCCCTTAACTTGTGAAAACTATCTTCTCCTGGAAAATGACAAAGCTATCATGTTGCAAAATCCCTCTGTACAAAATTGTTTTATTTAATACTTGAAAAATGTTTGTTTGTTTGTTTTAGGCCCTGGATGTGATATGCCAGCTGACCTGAGTGTCATAGCTTCCTCCCTTCTGAGGTTTCTGGGGCAGACTGAGTTTTTGGCAACTAGTGGCTCAGGGAAGTGGTTAACCTTTTCACATGAGCCATCTCATCAGCCTTCTCCAGAGTGATATCTGAGGTGCTAGATGTTACAGAGACTCCTCAGGATGGCTAGATGTTTTGGGCTTTGCCATCTTCTCGAACTCTGCAAATGCAGCTATTTATAGGGCATTGCTGTGAAACTCACTTATCTCTCAGTACTAGAAGCATCACACTAGGATCTGGGAAGACACTGAAACCTGTCAGACAGCATCAGTTCCCGTTCTGCAACAACTGTGAAGAGGCTCTGCTATGCATCTACTCATTCTGGGTACCAGTTCTTGACCTGGAAGAATGGTAATCAGTTCTACCTTTCAGATATGGTTCTATAATATGACCTGAAAAGATATTTAATTTTAAAATTTTATCCACTTCTTTTATTATGAAAGTAGCTTATAATTGTTGTTTTCTGAAAATTATAAATAATGGAAAGGGAGACTGGAGGGAATAATCACCCAAATAATCACCCTGCCAACAGCATTGCCTTTGGATGGCTCTCCAGCGAGTTGCTGGCTGAGGTTTTCCTTTGGTTCACCCCACAAACTCCTCTACCCTACTGAGAGGAGATCTGATTCAGTTCATGAAAATTCTGGAGCCCAACTCCCAGACCTACAGAATCAGAAACTGGAGGTTGAAGGAGAAGGTGTGGTATGGGGAAGGCGCACAATTTGTGTTTTAATAAACCCTTCAGTTGATTGTGGTGTATACTTAGGTTTAAGATCCATCGTTCTAAAGTCAAAGATATTCTCTTACACCATTAAGATATTGTCACATTTGAGGAATTTAACACTGATACAACATTATCTATTATATAATATATGGTGCACATTCCATTCAATTTTCCCCAATCATCCTAAAATGTCATTTTTAGCTTTTTTCGCCCTAATCCAGAGCCAATCGAGGACCACAGACTGCATTCACTTGATTGTCATGTCACTTTATTTCCCCTAACCTAGAACAGTCCTCCTCGTTTATTATTATTTTTTAAAATATTTTGGTGAACTTGATATTTTTGAAAAGCTTATGCCAGTAGTCTCATGCAATGTCTTATAGTCAAGCGTCTGATTGTTGCAAGTTTGCTGTCTTGTGTGGGCATGGTTTGTGGCTCCCCAAAACAATTACAATAGTAATGTCAAAGATTGATGATGACAGATCACCATAACTGATATAATGATAATGAGAAAGTTTGAAATATTTCAAGAATTATCGAAATGTGACACAGAGACATGAAGTGAGCACATTGTGTTAGAAAAATGGCACTGATCAACTTGCTTGATACAGGATTGCCCCAAACTTACAATTTGTAAAAAAAATCATTATCTGCCAAGTGCAATAAAAGATTTGCTTATATATGGTCATTTTAATAAATTTTCTAAGTAGACTTGAGAAGAAAGTAAATTTTGGTATATTCATTTTTTTCTGGACTATTCTCTGTAAATATTTTGGTATAAACACATGAAATCTAGTCAATTATGTTATTTAGGTCTTTCATATCCTTTCTTATCTTGTGTTCACTTTTGAACTGAGAATGGTGTGTTCAAGTCTTTTATTAGCAGAGTGGTCCCTCAATTTCTTCTTGCATCTCCTATCGTCTGTTTATGAGGATAGTTGCTCTGTCATTTTAGTACATAGATATTTATAACTTATGTCTTCATAGTGAATCATGGCTTTTAATATTATAAAACATCTTTGTATCATTTAATTCTTTTTTTGGCCTGAATTTGGCCTTGCTTGCTATGAGGATCTCAGCTCTTGTTTTCTTTTTGTTTATATTCATCTAATATAGCTGTGCCCACACTTTTAGTTAAGTTTTAGTCTTTCTGAATGACTTTGTTCCATGTGTTCATCTAGTATATAATATAGCATTTAGTTTCTCTTTGTGAGTCAACGTGAAAATCATTTTCTTTTAAGATAAGTTCAACCTATTTATATTTAATGATATAACTGATATGTTTGGCTTCAAGTTTGTCATATTACTTTGTTATATTCCTGATATTTTTTTTTTTTGCATTTAGGTGTATATGTATGAGTTATGTTTATTGTCTGTTTGCTTTAAAAAATATTTTCTCATTTAGAAAGATTGTGGTTCTTTCCTAGTAGCTACCTTTATTCTAATATCTTTTATAATATTTTTAGTCTCTTTTTATTCATACGGGCTTCTATTATTTGACTTACCAACTTTCAGTGATGTCCTGTGACTCCCACCATTACCCAGTTAGCAGTCTATGAGCTTTTTCTATTTTTCTTTTGTAGGTCAGAAATGGCTGATTATCAGTAACTTTATATGGTTCAAAAATGCTTTCCCCTTTTCACTTCTTGCTTTCTCCGATTTTAAAAGTTGTGTAATTTCTACTTTGTTGGAATATTTACCATTTGCTCATTATTCCTTAACACTATCTCCACCTTTGTTTTGTCCTAAATCTGTAATAAAATATATTCAATATTTACCATCAGTCCTTCTGCTGAGGTTTCTGCATTGGTCTTTTGGTTGAAAGAAGCTAATTCTATAGTAGATTCCACAGGAAGTGCCCATGAGTAGAGTTTTGCATTTTTAAAATTGTTTTCTACAGTCCTTACAGTAGAAGTTTAGCTTGGGCATATACGTATGTATTCTTGTGTTTCAAAATAAATGCTGGCAGACTACATATACTGTTGGGCAGTATATGTTACAGTCTGTTACAGACTCCTGTGATTTTATAGACCGAATTTTCATGGGGTTTTGTATAGTTCTCATTGTCCTAAAGAAAAATCTCTATTTTCTATTATTGGAGACTATTTTCAAGCCATTTATGCCATGTAGGATGCCATTGTTTGAAAATACCAGTTTATTCATTTACTGTTGATGGACACTTGATTTGTTTTAGTTTTTGGCAATAAGAATAATGTTGCTATGATTTTTAGCACATGTTCATGCATTTTTGTTGGGTATATGCCTGGGAATATATTGCCAGGTGATAGGATTTGCATATGCTCAGCTTTAGTAGATATTTACAAACATGTAATTACTGTGCCAGTTATACTCCCACAGTAACACATGAGTTTTACAGCTGCTCCACATCCTTGCCAATGAGTGGTATTGTCAACCTTTTTAATTTCTGCCATTCTGATGAGTGAGATACCCATGATAGATCTCATTGCAGTTTTAGTTTGCATTTCCCTGATGAATGAAGGAATGTGGTTGAGCATCTTTTCATGTTATTATTGTAGTGTCTGTTCCAGTTTGTCCAATTTTTTTATTGGTTGATGTCTTTTATTGATTTGTAAGATTTTCTTATATATAATGGAAATGGATTCATTGTCAGTTATATGTATTGCAAATCTTTTGTACTCTGTGGTTTGCCTCTGTCTTTTGCTGGTCTGGAATTCTGAATTTTAATAAATCTCAATTTATCTTTCCTTTTTTGTCAATGCTTTCTGTGCTTTGTTTGAAAAATCTTTGCCTGCCCCAAGGTCATGAAGATGTTCTCATGTTATCTTCCATTAACTTGATCGCTTTAACTTTCACTTCTATTACATCAGTAATCTACTTGGAATTGATTCATGTGAATGGTATGAAGTAGGGAGTTAAGATTCATCTTCATCCTCACGGAGATTCAATTTAGAACAGTTTACTTAAAATAATGCCTTTCTCTACTGCCTTCAGTGCCACCTCTGCCATAAATCAAGTATCTCCGACATGTGAAATTCTACTTTTTGATTCTCTATTCTGTTCCATTGGTCTATTTGTATATCCTTGCCCCCAAACCACTCTAGCTCTATAATAACCTGTATTATAATCTAGCAATATAAGTCCTCTAATTTTTTTTCAAGGTTGCCTGGGCTATTCTTAGCCTTCTGCATTTCCACACACATTTTACAATTAACTAATCCATTTTTATAAAAAAAAAACAAAACCAAAATGAAAACCAACACAACTCTGCTGCAATTAAATTGGGATTGTTTTGAATCTATAGATTAATTTGGAAAAGATCGATATCTACAATATTGAACTTTCCAATCCAAGAATGTGGTATATCTCTGCATAGTTAGATCTTCTAAATGTTTCTCTATTAAGTTTTAAATTTTCAGTATGGAGGTTCTTGCATATCTTTTATTACATACATTGCTAGGTGTTTGATAACTTTGGTGCTGTTGTAAGAGGTAATTTTTCAAATTTCACTTTCTAATTGTTGTTGTATATAGATAAACAATCGATTTTTGTAGTTTAACTTTATATTTGGGACTTTGGTAAATTCACTTCTTAATTCTCATTGTTTAACTTTAGAGTCCTCTGGAATTTCTATGCATGCATTTTTTGAAAGAAATAAAGACAATTTTGATCCTGTCAACTTTTGCTTTGCATATTTTTATGTGGGTGTATTATTAGGTTCACACAGATTTAAGATAGGTATGTATATATTTCAGTTGAATTCATCCTATTATCACTATGGAATATAACTCTTCACCTCCAGTTATATTTCCTGTGTTCAAGTATACTTGGTCTGATACTTGGTCTTGCTACTTCATCTTTCTTTTGGTTAGTACTTGCAGTGCATATTTTATTTTTTTATTTCCAGAACTTTAATTTGTTTCTTATAAAGTTTCCCATTCTCCACTGAAATTTTCATCTTGTTATTTAATTTCTTAAACACATTAACTATAGTTTCTTTAATGTCCATGCTTGATACTACTGTTATCTGGATATCCCATGGGTTTCTTTCTACTATCTATTTTTCTCTTGATTTTTAGTTAATTATTGTCATTGTGCCTGCTTGATTATTTTCATTGTATATGAAAAAGTATCTGAAAAATTATGGAGATAATTTGAGGCACTGGATGATGTTCTGTTTCCCCGGAGAGGAGTTATTTTTGCTCCTGGCATGTGATTAGAATGGCTTTAATCCAATCAGGGCTTGAGCTGATTAGAAGAGATAATTTAGTGTTTGTGGGGCCTGGTCTATTTTCAGTTCACCATTATTCCTAGGGTAATGTTCTTTGGGAGTCCCATGTGACTCCTTGGACATGTATAAGGACCATTCCATCTTCATGATCTCTGAACTCCATCTTTTGTCTTTTCAGTTCCGTGACACTTCTGAACCCTCTGCTCAGTTTCTCAGCCTTTTAGTAGGTGCTTAAGAAAAGGCAAAGCCCGGAGGGGAGAGGGGCCAATGTGATTGGATGGAATGGGAGGCAGCTACTGCGCCGTGGGCTGCACCTATTTACTAACAAGTATGGAAGTGTTTCAATATATTTTTAATTAATAGACTTTATTTTTTAGAGCAGTTTTAGGTTTATAGAAAAAATGAACAGAAAACACAGAAGATCCTATATACTCCCTCTCCCTTACCAAGTTTTCCTGTTACTATTAGCCTTGACAATGCACAACACCTGAATAGCTGCTCTGATTTACTGCCAGTTTCGGTGTCTAGTGGGGGAAGAACCCAGGGAAATTTGAAGTCTTATCGTCTTGAACTTTCCCCACCCTGATGACCTTGTATTTTACCTGGCTCTCTGAGGTGACAATCTGGCACTAGTAAGCACAAAGGTAAGGGATATTTTGTCAGTCAATGTCTGTGAAGGGAATTGATTACTCATGTCAGAGGCAAAATTCTGTCCTTATAGACAAAGTGTCAAATCATGCTATTGGACAAACATCTTGCTGCTGGCAAAACCATGGTCTTTTTTCTCCTTTGATCTTCCTAATATAGTTTTAATGGTAGTAGTAAACAAACAAACACACAAACACAAAACCAGAGAGGCTTATGCCTTCATTGGAGTCTGAGCCAAGTAGGTCAGGAAAGCATTGAAAACTCTCTCAGATTCCTCTTCCTACTTACACCTAAAGAGGCAAAACATTTCTAACTTCATTTTCTGGCCATTGTCCTAGCTTTGGCCTGATATCCCTGTGTCAGATTTAAAAATAACTTTGTAATATTGAAATATTGCTTCACAAATTTTCTTAGAGTTAAAATTCCACAGAGTTCTTTAATTCTCGATAGAACTTTGCACAGGTCTTTAATTCTCGGTAGCTGTTGTGACATGGCCAGAAGGTAATAGGAGAAGTATTTTCTGAATCAGTGCTCATTCTCACCTGGAATAATTTACACCTTATATATATGATAAAATCTAGGTAAGACTGGCTTGGCCAAGAATAATTTCACATAAGTTTCAACCAGGTAATTTAGGACTTTGCCTCTCTAATATCTTTCTGTGTGTTTGAGTGTCTTCAAGTAGCTTTTTTTTTCATCTATGACCTTCTCTATTAAGCATTAAAATTGAGAGGGACTCTGTAAATTTTTTGAGGCATCTTCCAAAATGGATGAAAGCTTCCCAAGCAATAAAGGCTATTTTTTTCTTAATTTTAAGAGCCATCTGCACCTGGTATATCTACTCTGAAGTAGAAACACAGTGAACTTCTAGCTTCCTATTAAATAATCCAATATATCTTGTACATGGGCTGCTGTGTAATCATCAATATTTATCAGATAATTAAGAGTATAGTACACCACACATATTGAAATGTTTGTAGACTTTTTTCTCACAACCACAATGGGGAAAGCATATGGACTACGGATTTTGGTAATGATCCAGTTAAACAGCAGTTCTTTAATATGATTCTGCAGGTCATTAATTGTCAATAGATATTTTCTTGAATGATCTTGAGTCATTTAGCTTCATGGTGTCCAGGTTGCTTTGAACATACTCCATGCACATTCTTGTAGAGAAAATTATCTTGCTCCAGCCCCAAGCACTTTCAATCTCTCTGTAATGTCTCAGAAACTGAAAAGTCATCAAAGTTAAATTTGTCTGAATTCAGCTCATGGAATTTTCTAGAACACTGCTTGAGATGAAAATGGTTTGGGAGTTATTTTGCTTTCTACTTTTCTCCATGTTGTGGAAGTAAGACTACTGTGATTAAGGAGAACATAATTAAACATCTGTCATAAGCCACAACCTTTTGTGGGATTGGTGTTTGCCCAATCAAGGATTTTTTCCTCCTATTATTTCCATGGGATATCAACAGCTGGCTCTTCCTCTCTATAATCCGTTCAGTGAATTTCAACCTCACCAGCCTAAGATTAGTAATCATCATCTGTTCACTCAACAAATATTTGATTGCCAGATTCTGTGCTACACATGTGATAAATAAGTATGATTCCTGTCCCCAACAATAGAAATGTGTAAATAGGCAACTACAACATAGCATGATAAATGCTACATTAGGGGATGCATAGAACACATAAAAAGGGGACCTGGTCCCAAGCTGGAGAGGCAGGTTTCACAATGGGGGTGACATCTGAATTGGCAAGGCCCTGCTGTAGCAACAAACAGTCCCATGTCCCACCAGCTTAATCAATAGATGTTTATTTCTTGCTTCTGTAAGAAGCATTCTTATCACATTTCCTTGATCAAAATTAGTCAAATGTCCCCCTCTCTAAGCTGCAAGGAGCCTAGGAAGGGTGATTGCCATGTGCCCAGGAAGGAGGACTGTGAAACAGAGTTTTTGAATTCATAGCATTGTCTCTGCCACAATCCATTCTTCTGACCGCCAGATATCTACTTCATTCTCTCTTCCACACACGGAATATAGTCCTCCAAGTATGTCAATTCAATATCACAGCCAATTACAGCCTCAAATTCAAAGTCAAGGATCTCTGGACAAATGTGATTAAGCATATGGTATACTACACATATTCAAATATTTCTAGATATGAATGTAGATTCTCTTGGTCTGTAAACATGTGAAATAAAAATAGACAAGATGTGTGCTTCCATCATACACAAAATATGCAATGGTAAGATAGGACAGAAGAAATCACAATAAACATTCTCATTTAGAAAGGAAAAGAATAGGAAATATGCAGTAGTCACTAGTCCATGGCAAATCTGAAATCCTCCTGGGCAAACTCTATGGAATTCCCTTAACCTAGGGCAGTGGTTCTCAACTAGGGACAATTTTGTCCCCTAGGGGACATTTGGCAATATCTGGAGCCATTTGTGTTAGTCACAACTGGGGAAGAGATGCTACTGGCATCCAGTGGGTAAAGGTCAGAGATGCTGCTAAACATCTTACAATGCATAGGACAGCAACCCCCACAGCAAAAAAAAAAAAAAAAAAAAAAAAAATTACTGGGCTCAAAAGGTTGATAGTGCTAAAGCTGAGAACCCTGAGCACTCCTTGACTGGGCCCTGATCCTGCTTGCTTGTTCACAGTAGCTTTTGACTCCTGCTTCCTACCTGCTTGGAGCTTCCTCCTTTTTCCATTTTCCTTGTGATCACATCTGGATTGAGCATGGAGGAGAATGTCCTTCTTGAGTATTGCACAGAAGTCACTTCTGTAAGATGAGGGACCCAGCTGTCATTTAAAAGTCTTGAGCAGTCACGATTTTTTTTTCTTGATTTTTCATTGTTTTGACAGTTCAACTCTTTCAAAAACATATCTGTTTGATTCTGATCAGTTTCTTGTGTCTGTGTCAATACCCAAAGTTCTTTACAAGACATTGTTCTCATGTCTGTTCTCTTTATTGTCCCCCAAACTGTCTTAGTGGAGAAGATCTTGAGCATCTGTGCGGAGGCTTCACACTGCCTCGACTCTGATGCAGGACTGGATATGAATGGGCCCTCACCACTCAAAACCTTTAACATCATCAATTCCTATTTGGGGAATAAAAGAAATTGGCTTTTCCAGTCCTTCAGGACCATGAATGTTTGAGCTATCTATTCTCTTTCATATCTGCTTCATTTTTTTCTGATTTCAACTCTTCTTATGATTCCTTACCAAATGCAGCCAAATAACAAACCACAAATATTACCAAGTTTCTTCTTCCCAAGATTTTACATTAGTGTTGAACAATTTCATTAGGGAAGTCATTTCCAATTATTGACAGATAAAAATTTTACTAAATATTTTACAACTTTATAACATGGTTTAACACTTTCCCAGCCTTAGATATCCATTTTCATACCTTTACCACCTGTCTGCTAAGTCAATGCCACATATATTTTTACTGTGCTAGTGCTTAATTCCTGACAACGTTTTCTGTATTAGTTGGCAGATATGAGGCCATGCTGTGGTAACAAACATTTCCAAATTTAGTGGGTTAACAAAATATCTCTTGTTTTTTGCTCACACAAAGCCTGCTGTGGGCTTGGGTGACTCTCTTTTCTGGGGTCACTCAGAGATCCTGCTTCTTCAATCTTACGGCTCTGTCTTTTCAACTCGAGACCTCCAAGTTTGTAATAGCAGGTGTAGCGACACGTGAGAATCAGGCAGCAGCTTTCACTGCCTCAGGCTGGAAATGACACACATCACTTCTGATCACATTTCCTTGGCAAAAGTGAGTGATACAGCTCTGCCTAACATCACAAGGGCTGGGAAGTGTACTTTTCCATGTGCCCAAGAAGGGGGAATATGAAACTAGATTTGATGAACACAAAATGTTGTCTCTGCTGAGCTGAGAATTTGAAGACTATAAGGAATTAGTGAGGTGAAGGGGATGGAAAGGGAGCAGTTCCAGGCAGAGGGGATTACATGTGTGAAAGCCTGGAGACTAGAAAGAATGTGGATCACTGGAGGAATTGACAGAAGGTGTTCTGCAGTTGAAACACTGTGAGGGCAATATTGGAGGAAGGGAGTAGGAGAAGGGAGGGAAAAAAAGCCAGGTGGGAGCTTTCATCATGCCGAGCCTCGTATACCATGTTCATGAGGAAGGACTTCATTAAATGTCAAAGTGAAGATTTTAAACAGAGAAGTGATAATTGCATAGATATATATTAGAAAAAGCATTCTGGCTTCTTGGAGTCCAGAATGGGTTGAAGGGGGCAGGACTGGAGGCAGGAATCCAGTTAGGAGGTTCTTGCAGTTTTCCAAGGCAAGGGATTGCCTGAACTCGGGTAGTTTCCGAGAGGATAGAGTGACATGGATGAGTTTGAAAGAGACATAGGAGGCAGCATCAGTAGGAATTGATGGGTAATTAGCTGTAAACAGGTGGGGGAGTCAGGGGTCAAACCCAGGTTTCTGATCATGCAACCCCATGGGCTGTGGTATCATTCACTGATGGGAAACATAGGCAGAAGCTCCAGCACTCAGACATAGACACCCCACCCTGCTAGGTTTTACAGTACGGAGCTGGTCTGATGTTAACTGCAGAAAAACTATTTCATTAGCCACTGAGCTTTGGGAGCAAGGCCTTCTATCATTCTAGTTTCCACTTCTCTGGGGTGTTAGGGTGGAGGGGCTATTCATCCTAAGGGAAAAAAACAGGCTGCGTATTAACGTCAACAGTATCCTAATGAGAAGCGGAAGACCTCCACCCATAACATGCAGTCACTAACATACAGTCACTCTGGAAAATAGTTTAGTATTACTTACAAAACTTGAACCTATGCTGTGATGGTTAATCGTATGTCTCACCTTGGCTAGATCATGGTGTTCATATATGTGGTCAAACACTATTCTGGACGTTTCTGTGAAGGTGTTTTTGGATGAGATTAACGTTTAAATCTGTGGAATTTGGAGCCGATGGTCTTTGGATATGAACTGCAACATCGGCTTTTTCTTGGGCCTCCAGCCTGCCGGCACATCCCACAGATTGGGGACTTGCCAGCCTCCATAATTGCAAGATCTAATGTCTTAAAATAAATCTCTTTCTAATTATATAGATACACAGTCTATCAGTTCTGTTTTTCTGAACAATCCTAACTAATACACATACTCACCATGCAACCTAATAATTCCACCCTTGGGTATATACCATCATGAAAATCAAGCAGGTGGCTACCAGATACACAGATAAGAATGTTAATAGCAGTATTGTTCATAGTTGTCCCAAACTATAACTACACAAATGTCCAACAACAGTAGAATATTTAGACACATTGTGCTACGGTCATACAATGGAATGGTATGCAGAAATGTAAGTGAATGAACTAGAGTCACACACAAACATAAACAAATATTACAAACTAACACTGAATGGAAAGAAAACAAGATACAGAAGACTACATATTATAAATTCCCTCTGTATAAATTCAAAAACAAGAAAAAGAAAATTATAATTTTAAGGTTTCACACTTAAGTGTAACACTATAAAGAAACAAAAACAATTACCAAAGCATTTTGAACAGTAGTTAGTTTTAGGGTATATGAAAAGGAATATACAGGAAATTTCCAGGTGCTGCAATGTTTTCTTTCTTGTCCTGGGTGGTAGTTAGGTGACTCTTCACTTATACTTATTCAATGTACTATTCATTTATGTTTAAGGTATTTTAAGTGTTTTCTTTCATAATGTAAAAAAAAAAAAACAACCTATGTTACTTTTCTGAAATACTCCCTCAATTTTTTTAATCAAAAGGTGTTTTATCCTGACCATTGGAGCTGATAAATTGTGGCACATCCTCTTTCCTACAGAACAGTGTGCGTGTGTGTGTGTGTGTGTGTGTGTGTGTGTGTGTGTGTGTGTGTTGGGAGTGATTCTCTGCTAATAGGGATGAGGCCTTGCCTCTCCTACTCCCTAAAAGCATTAATGACCCCAACACGATCTCAAATTGCTGGGCCGCAGTCACTTTAACTTCTACCACGAAAGCTCGAAGCAGCATTTCCATGTCTTGTGCTTTTCCTTCTGTTCATTTGCTTCTCCTGATTAACAGTGACAGTGAGAACCTAAAGAGGCCCTGAGACTTTAATGCAATTTGAGTGTCCACAGTAACATGTCGTTGTTTATAGTCTCTATTGTCACAGGTTCCAAATAGGCCCATGTTAGCCAGTTTCCAAATCTACTGACCCTTCTTCACTGTTTTTTATAATTAATACTTTTGGTATAAATCCCATTGGGGGGTGGCTTTGCCTTCACTGTGGTGCAGTGTCAAATCCCACGTGCTTTTTAGCGGTCAGTCACAATAAAGACTGCAATAACCTCAAGGTTATGTATGACCTCTAATGAAAGAAACACTGAATTTCCGCAATTTTTGTTCTCTTCCCTGCCTCAGGGAACTGCCACTAGGGCACTGTCTTAGTCTGTTTGGAATGCTACAACAGAATACCACAGACTGCGCAGCCTGCAAATAACAGCAACTTATCTCTCTCAGCTCTGAAAGAACTTAAGTTTAAGATCTGGGAACCGGCAGATTTGGTGTCTGGTGAGGGCTTGCCCCCCTATTCATAGATGGTGCCCTCTCATTGTGTCGTAGTGCGATGGAAGGAACAAGGTAGCTCTCTGGGACTTCCCTTATAAGGGGACTAAATTTTATTTATTAGAGCTCTGTCCTCATGACCTTATCACCTCCCAAAGGCCCCGTCTTCTAATGGAAACACAGTGGTGATTAGGTGTCAAGACATGGATTTTGGAGGGAGACACAGACTCAGACCATCGCAGATGCCATCTCAGTAGTGCATACTAGCCCAATTTCAAAATCTTCTGCACAGACTGAGGGTGCAGTGTCCCCAAGCATGCCCATCTGGTATACCATTTGCATCTCCCCCAGCCTCATTGCTTTCCCTCTGGCCAGTCACAGAAGCTCATCCCAGGGTATTCTGTCCAGAGAGATGGGACAGGGAAGGGGATTCGAATTGATCCAAACTTATTTACTATCATAAGTGTCTTTTTCAACTCCAGAAAAGACCCCAGTTGAAAAAAAAATAATTAGTTCTTATTGATACTGGCTTCTAGGACTTCTCTTCATTTGACACTTCTCCCACCTACAGCTATTCACAAATATGTGAGGGTGCTAATCTGTGTCCACCATCTCAAGCCCAATTAGTGTTTGCCCCTAGAAAGTCGACTAGCTTCAACAATTTTTTTCTTCCTCGAGTGGGACCAGCCCAGTCCTTTGGAATTGACACATATTTCAAGACATGACTCTACGAAGGGTTCCAATGCCCTCCTGGCTTTATTCTATGAATAGGGATTATTCTGTTATGCAGATGTGAACTGTGTCAGAAATCATCAGTAACCTTGAATTAGTTCCTCTAATGTAGAATATCTGTTCACAGAGGCCACACTTGATTTCAGGGTCATGTTCACTACAGTAGACCTGATTACACTGGTTCTTGGCCCCATCCATTATTAAAAGGACCTTGGGACTCTGAAAAGTCTCTCCTAATTATTCCTAGAAATTTCCAGACTCTATCTTGGGTGTTTATTAACAAATTCTGCCAGCTGCCACATAGTGCTTGCTGTTTCCTTTATCCTGCTCCAGCCTTCTTTAATGAGGTCTGCCACAGTCCTCAGTCTTGGCTGCCCACTGACAAGTGGCCACCCACAAAGCTCTCTGATGACAAAACTGAGCTGAAGTGGGGGCATTATCCATCTCCCCCTCTGTGTGACCCTCTGCATTGCAATGGCTTAGTGTTTCAGTGAAATCACTCCTTCTGTTTCTTTTCGCAGCTGCTTCCTTCTCAGGGCTCACAAAGGAGTTTCCCCAGAAGTGATTTCCATTCTTCCTCAAAGCCTTCTTCTTTTTTTATTTATTTATTTTTTATTTTTTTATTTTTTTATTATTCCAGGGTATTGTGAGGGTACAAACATTATAGTTACACTTTATGTCTTTGCCTCACCCAAATGCGGGTTAAAGGCATGCCCTTCCCTCCCTTTAGTGCTCCCTGTGTCCTTTAGTTGTAGATTTACCCCCCCATTCCCCTAATCCTACAGAGTATTTCTGCCATGTGATCACCCTAGTGTTGATCAGTTAGTACCAATTTGTTGGCGAGTACAAGTGGATCCTGTTCTTCTGCTCTTGTGATGCCTCACTTTGGATAATGGGCTTAAGTTTAATCCAGGAAAGTATAAGAGGTGCTAGATCACTGTCGTTTCTTATGATTGAGTAATATTCCATTGTAAGCATGTACCAAATTTTAGTAATCCACTCATGGATTGACGGGCACTTGGGTTGTTTCCACATTCTTGCAATAGTGAATTGTGCTGCCATAAACATTCGGGTGCAGATGTCTTTATCGTACAATGTTTTGTGCTCTTTTGGGTAGATGCCTAATAGTGCTATTGCTGGATCGAATGGTATAATGGTATTTCTATTTTTAGCTCTCTGAGGTATCTCCAAATTCTTTTCCACAGAGGTTGCACTAATTTGGAGTCCCACCAGCAGTGTAAGAGTGTTCCTGTCTCTCCACATCCTCGCCAACATTTGTTGTTTTGTGATTTTTTGATAGAGGTCAATCTCACCGGGGTTAGGTGATATCTCATTGTGGTTTTGATTTGCATTTCTCTAATGATTAGAGATGTTTAGCATTTTTTATATGTTTGCTGGCCATTATTCTGTCTTCTTTTGAAAAGTTTCTGTTCATTTCCTTTGCCTATTTGTTGATGGGGTTGTTTGATTTTTTCTTGTTGATTTTTCTGAGTTCTAGATAGATTCTGGTTATCAGCCCTTTATCAGATGTGTAGAGAGCAAATGTTTTTTCCCATTCTGTGGGCTGTCTATTCATTTTAATGATAGTTTCCTTGGCAGTTCAAAGCCTTCTTCTTTTCCATCACTCACCTACCCTCCTGAGTTCTAAAATCAGCTCTTTGGACATGAGACTTCTATTTTACTTTAAAGCTTTTCCTACCTTAAGATGCTTCTTCACAAATAAAGGAAATTGAAAGACTATGACAATAATAGGAAGAAGTAGATAAATCTCTAGGATACAAGAAATCCTCCCAGAAGAAATGTATTAATCTCATCTGGCCATTTTGAAGTTTTGAGTTCTGACTTGAGGATGATTTTTAGTGAATAATTTAAGAAAGCTACTTGATAAAGGCTTAATGATCCATGTTCTCTTTAGATATAAAATTAGTACAGAGCTGTATTGTGCAGAATAAAGGGTGAGAAGCCCTGGTGGTAATTGGTGGACATAGAAAGTGACTCTCTGGGAAGAGTAAAATGAATGCAGGAATAGGAAAAACAAGATGGCACTGCTAGTGATTATAATGGAATTCTCTCTATTTGCCAAAATAGAGTGTGTTGTCAGAGGGGAACTAGGCTAGACAGGCATGAATTACAGGGATTTCTGTAAAATGAGAAGGGAAGAAATTGCAGTAGACAGTCAGGAGGTTTGGTTGGGGCTGGTGGTAGGGACGCCTGTGGAGTGAGACAGTCATGGTGCTTCAGATTGGTGATGGCAGGAGCTGGGCTCGACCCTGTAGAAGGTATGCTCTGTCCATGGGGGCTGACCTGTGGGCTTGCCCTGTCCCTTGTGGCAGGAGTAGGTAGAGCAGACAAGGTGAAATTAGAGCATCCTTGGCTGCTCCTGAAGGAGATGCTGGAAGATTCCATGAGGCCTGCTGTGGGTTGACATCATGTCCTCTAGCGAGGACACATTATTTCCCATATTTATGAGGAACATAGTTTGTTTTTAGTGTTCCTTCTTTCTCTATCATGGCTTTTAAATGACAGTTTCTTTTTATTCAAGTTTCTTTTTATTCAAGTTTCCCCTACTTTTAGCCAAAACCCAATAGAATGTGTGTTTGCCTTGAAAATGGCTGGCACGATGCCATTAAGGGCAGTGTCCAAAGGTGGCACACATCATCTAATGCCTCTTGGTTACTGCAGAAATATAGGGCTTTATTCTGCTTGACAAATGGTTAGAGCCTAAAGATATCTTAGAGATCATCTTCTTCTGTTTGATGCCTTGTAGTTTATAATTTATTAAACCAACAATTATTTATTAAATTTCTCCTGTGTGTCAGGCAATGTGCTGGATGCAGGGCATAGAGATAAACAAGACAGAAGTGAATCCTCCACTAATGAGAGTCATGGACAGACTGGCAGGGCAGCATAGGATCCTATGGGGTTCCATCAAAACTTTCCTTTGGAAGCCTTCTCAGAGCCAGCGACATATGAGCCACGACCTCAAGGATGAGAAGGGGTAGCCAAGCAAAAGGAGGGCAGAAAACTGAGGCCCAGGAAAACTAAGTGGCTTGTTAAGGGGAGAGCCAGGACTGTTTCTCAAACCCTCAAACTCCCAGTTCCTTGTTTATCCACCTTCTGGGCACATCCTAGGCAGCAGAATTATAGAGAAGAATCGTTCTGTGGCCTAATAGAGTGATTGGTACATAAATAATTGCAACACAATGAGTGCCATGATAGCTCCAAGCACAGGGAACACCTTGATGCATGCAAGGATGACACTTAACTCAGGCTAGAGGAAAGCGAGCAAGTCAGACAAAGCTTCTTGAGGAAGTGATTCTGAACTTGAATTTTGAGTGAAAAATAGGTGGTCACCAGGTAAAGGGTCTGAGAAGAGCAGTTTAGGTAGAAGGGGTAGCTTGTTTGGAAGACCCAGAAGCATCCAGTCTTGTGGCACATTTGAGGAATTATGAGTCATTCAATATGCCTGGAGCATGTCTGTGGAAAAGGGAGTCAAGGAATGGAACCAGCAGGCAAGAGCCACACTGCAGAGGGATTTGCTGCGGATTGTGATAAAAAGTTAGAGATTATCCTTGAGATAATGGAAGCCAGTGGACAACTTAATTTGGAACTAAGCAGAGTCACATCCCTGAAAGGTCACTTTATCAATAACATGGAGGATGCATGGGAAAGAGTAAGATTGGGGCGGGGAGACCAGAGTGAGAGCCACTGCAGGGATTCCAGCATGTGACTGTGGTTGTCCAAGTAAAAGCAGTGGGATGAAGGGAAGTGAAGGGTTTTAAGAAATACTTAAGCGTGGAACTGGGTGACCAGCTTGTCCTGGTTTTCTGGGACCTTCCTTCTTTTAGCACTGAAAGTCCAAAATCCTGGGAACCCCTCAGTCCTGGGGAAACTAGGATTATTATTCTTCTTTGGCAAAATCAACAGAACCCTTGAGGGAGATAGAGAATTAAAGCAAGTCAAAGAGAAATGACTTCCAGGATTTTAAACTGAGCATCCTGACCAATGGTGGTGCTGTCATTTATTAAGGATAGGAAAATGGAGAAAAGACTTGAAGATTTGAGATCTAGAAAATATAAAAAAGTAATTTTGTGCATTTTGGGTTTAAGTGAGTGTGCTACATCCAGTGATTTGTAGGTGACAGCACATGTTTCAATATTTCAGCCATCATATCTGGGTCAGCAATACAGACTTCAGAGTTATCCATAGGTAATAGAATTTGAAAAGACTTCTTGTCAATGTGGCAAACAAAACAGAGGCAGGAAGACTTCTATCTCCTAATATATATCATATATTTGCTAGATATCTTGGAATGAGATAATTGTAAACACATAGTCAAGCTTTGATACAGGAAAGGGAGAGCTTCTGGAATTAGAAATGAAGGAGAAATCCCAAATCACAGTGCTCAGCTAGTGCCAAAGCCAAAGAGCCAAGAGAGGAATAGGGAATTCCTGACAGATGAGTCTCTAATGTCAGGTCTCAAACTTCTAGGCTGGAATGGGATTCTCTGCATTAAGTTGGATATTGGGAAGGAGCTGCCTTGTCTCTGAGCAAGCTTGAAACAGGACACCTGCTCTGATCCATGGCTAGGAAGAGAGTAACTCTTGAAAAATCAGAAACTCAAGCTAATGCTGCATGGCATTTCCTTTTGAAGGATGTCCTTTGGAAATCATCCCTGCTGAAGAGGAGCTCTCAGAAAAAACGAAGCACAAGAAGCAGCCATATGAGGGCAGGCCTCCAAGAGAGAGAGAGAGAGAGAGAGAGAGAGAGAGAGAGAGAGAGAGAGAGAGAGAGAAAGAGAGAGAGAGAGAGAGACATGAGAGAGAGTCACAAAAGACAAGAAATGAAAGAATTCACCGATAACATAGTACAGCATTCTGACAGAGACTTTAAAATAAATTGATTTAAAAATTTAAAGAAACAAAGGAAGGAATGAAATACTTAAGGCCAGTGTAGAATATTAAGAATAAGAAATAGGTAGATAGATAAGCATTAGGGATTTTAAGAAGCTGATTGAAATTTTAAAAACTGAATAAATTGATTAAACATGATTCCAGATAGCTAAGTGGAGAATGAGAAAACTGAAATATCAAAAGAAATGACCCATAATGCAGCACAGGGAGACAGAGAGATGGGAAATATGAAAGAGAAATTAAGAGATGTGAAGCACCTAATGAGAAACTTCAATATATAATACATCTAAAGGAGTTCAGGGAGGGAGTGAAGAGGATGGAGGAGACACAGTATTGAAAGGAATAATGGTGAGAATTTTCCAATATTAAAAAATGGTTGTGAGCCTTTGGAGAGAAATGATACACCAAATCCTCAGCAGGATAAGTAAAATAAATGCATACTTAGATAATTTGTAATAAAATTGCAGACATCATGGCTATTGAGAAAACCTTAAAAGCAGCTACCTAAGAGAAAACACAGATTATTTATAAAGGAATGACAGTCACAATGACAGCAGATCTCTTATCACCAATAGATGTCAGGGACAAAGAAATAGCATCTTCCAAGTGATGAGGAGAAAAAGGAGTCCCAGAGCTTTCTGTCAAATTTAATGATCATGCAAGAGGAAGAGCTAAATAGAAGAATTTTCATAATAACGTTTATTGCCTACAAGCCTACCCTGAAATAATTACTGAGGGGTAAACTTTGGTAAGAAGTACATTGAACTCAGGAAAAAGGAGTGAGAGGCAAGAAGTTGCAAAGTTACAAAGACATTTGTAAAGCATAGTGGTAAATCTGACAACAATTGACTATAAAATAAGGTGTTTAAAAATAAAGTGAAAATATTTAAAAACAAAATGTTTTCAAACAAGTCATTTAAAAACAAGGCAAAATTGTATTTTCTTCTTTCTTTCTTTCTTTATTGTTTTATTTCAGATTATTGCAGGGGTACAAACATTTGGTTACATGAATTGCTTTGGTACAGTTGAGTCAAAGTTGTAAGTGTGTCCATCACCCAGCTAGTGTGCATTGTCCCTGTTAGATGTGAATTTCAGCAATAGTATGGAAGATGGGAGAAGTTTGCTTAAGGGTTGTTGAAATGTTCCTTGGGACTTGTGTAGAATGATAGGTATATTGACTGACCTTGGGGTAGATTAACTATACATGTTCAAATTTAAGGGTGGTAATGAAAATAATAGAAACAAAATAATTTCCAAAACAGTAAAGGAAAAAAGAAAGAAAAGAATCCAATAAATTCAACAGATGACAGGAAGGGAGGAAATAAAAAGAAAAAAAAGCATAACAAAAAACACAAGGTAAAATGTTGGAAATAAGCTTAAATGTAGATTTAAACTAGCCTGTTCAAATATAGAGACATTCAGAATGCACAGTCCATTTTTCTATAATGGTTGTTTTTAGAAATGGGAATTTATTATTAACACAATTAACATTACTTACATATAATTAATAATAATTAATATTAGGAGGAACTTGGACCATAACACAAATTTCACATTTGCTTTGCTCTTGTGTGATTTCATCTGTGAGAAACACTAGATGAATGCTGAAAACCTTGCCCAGCGGGGCCAAGCTGCACAGGATGACATAGGATGCACACAACTCAAACATCTGTCAGCTCCTCTGTTTATCGTGTGTTATAAAACACTTCCATCCACACGTAGTGTTATATCCTTCCTTCTGATTCAGTTAACCCTCTTTCCACCACTTTACAACAACGTATAAACTGCAACCATTCTGACATTCACTTCTACAAGAAAACTTTAGGTCTTTTTCAAGGAAAAATGCCGTATCTATTACAGTACTTTTGTATTTCTTAACTGTCTAAAATGTATAAAGCTGTGTCACCATATTTTCTTTTTCTTCTTCGTTTTTTTTAGAATATATTATTGATGAAGTTTTATGCCCTTAAGTCCATTTTTTTCTCATAAGCTCTGTGGTTTTTACTGTGCAAGTTTGCACAACGTGGTGATTATTAGGAATGTGTATGTCATGTTTTAGCAGAACTTACTATATTTTTAAACATCCAGTTAATTACAGAATTAACTACTACAGCATAATGACATAAAAAGTTTAATATTAAAGAGATGGACAATATTAGTAAAAATAAACTAAAAGAAAGCTGGCGTAGTAATCTTAATATCAGATAAGGAAAAATTTGAGGTGAAAGCATTAACAGAGTACAGAAGTTTAGGTTATAAAAAAAGATTGAGAGATCAGTCTTTGGTAGGAAGAACACTGTCTCCACAGAAACTGAGACAGAGAGAGGTCAAGATGAGCCTGAACAGAAATAAATGCATCCTCAAGGGAGTGGGAATAGATATTAGGGGAGCCTCTACCTAATACCTGTCTTCTGCCTGGGAAGTAGCAGGGAAGGTCAGTGTGGTAGGCTAAATAATGGCCCCTCCAAAATGTCCATATCCAAATCCCTGGAACCTGTAAATATGTTACCTTACATGGCCAAAAGGACTTTTCGGATGTGAGTAAGTTAGGGATCTTCAGATGGGGAGATTATCCTAGGTTATCTGGGTGAGCCCAGTGTAATCACAAGGGCTCTTGCAAAAGAGGAAGGCAGGAGAAATACAGTCTGAGTAGGAGAAGTGACAATGGAAACAGAAGTGTTGGTGATGTGAGAAGAGGGACACAAGTCAAGGAACACAGGCGGAATAAGCAATAAAAGGCAAGGAAAAAGATTTTTTCCTGAAGCCTCCAGAAGGAATGCAGTCTTGTCACCTTGATTTTAGATGTCTGACCTCCAGAACTCCAAGAGAAAAAACTTGTATTGTTTTAAGCCATTCAATTCTGCTAATTTGTTACAGCAGCAATAGGAAACTAATACAGTCAGCTCCAGGACACGAGAACAAAGGTGGTGGGGAAAAGGGCTTGAAGAAAGCAAGATACTCAATGTGAAGAACTGAAGAGGAAGCTGGTGAGGAACATTCAGAAGGGTTTCCAGGCAA
This sequence comes from Avahi laniger, assembly GCA_963575035.1. Taxonomy (NCBI): domain Eukaryota; kingdom Metazoa; phylum Chordata; class Mammalia; order Primates; family Indriidae; genus Avahi; species Avahi laniger. Next base: position 28,781 of record CAUYSK010069741.1, read on the forward strand.
CACTCAAGCCCGACAGATATTGGCAACCTGGAATGTGTCATGGGACCAACCAACGTGGTTGTGGGAGTTTAATTACCCAGGTGAAGGAAAAAAATGGCAGAAAACTAAGATCATCATGAATTGGATTTTCTCCAGGTGTGGCAGAGGAATTAATACGCAAGAGAGAAATGTATCATGAAGCTTCTGTTAGCAACAGGATTTATCTGAAAACTTGAAATAATATGGAGGGGGTTAATGGATAAGGTTCTTATTTTTGTTCATAAATGAATTTAGTTGGGCTTGGTGAATAAGAGGGATACATGGATAGAAAGTGGTTGTTAGAGAGTTAGGCATTTCATAGTGGATATGGGTGTTGGTTTGGGTGATGGCAATGTCTAGGATGTGATATGTGACAGGAACTGTTAGCAGTATCCCAGTATACATTCTTTTCATTCCTTCTTAGCAATAGAATTTTTAGCAAGATTCACTGATAATGCAAATAAAGAATGTACTTCTAGCCTCCCTTACAGGTTCATGTGGTCATATGGCAAAGTTTCAGCCAATGGAAAATGAGAAGTGATATATGCAACCTTGGTCATCCCTCTGAAAGAAGAGGCATGCTCCCTCTTGCCCTTTTCACCCTTGGCACCAACTGACACACAGACATGTTAGCAAGACATAGTGGTCCATGCAGACAATAGCAGTAACCCATAGATGCAGAGCAACAAGTTGAAGGAGTCTAGGCCCCCAAAGAATTCATGGAGCCTAGCCAATATACCAGCTTAAACTTGTACAAGACAAAGAAGGAAATTGGTATGCTGTTTAATCCACCATCATTTTACATGTCTGTCCATGCAACTGAATCTATGCCTTAACTAATCACCATAGGTCTGTTTGACTGCAGAGAAATGAAGATGAACTTGAATGACATTGATCGAATCAAGGAACTTTGAAATCACCTAGGATAATGACAGGAGAGGATGACTTTGACCTAAATGGCGATATTCTCAAAGAATGAAGGGGTAGGTGAATGATAGCAAGAAAAGAGGAACAAGTTACTCTAGTTCTGTGCTGGGAGTCTCAAAGTAAAAATTGTTTTTATATGAAGGTAGTGGGATATTGATTTACAAACAGCAATGAGGAGCAGAGATAATTTGAAATCTTGCCCTTGTACCTACGGTGTGTTGGCTGTGTGATGAGCTGTTTCCCACAAGGAGGCTGTAGGGGAAAAGGTACCCTCAGGGGAGATGCAATTGTCAGTTAAGGCAGGGGGGAAGGTGCATTCGGCGATGAGTGTGAAGACAGAGAAAAGCTTGTTAACCATTGGATGGTTCTTTAGAGTGGACAGTGACAAGTGTCAAGAGTGAGGTAAACTGTCCAAAATAGAAGGTATAAGAAATTAAACATGATATAGCTTGATGTAAAAGAAAGGAAAGATGACTAGTGTATCAGTCAGGGTCCTGGCAGGCAACAGAATCTGATCCCTTCAGATCATTCAGTTGAAGAGGCTTAAGTGAAGGGACTACTCACTGAGGCGTGGGCTGGGTTATGGGACCAACAGAGTGTCAAGGTACCTGCAGATCAGCAAAGGACACAGCCATCACATCCCTAGGCTTGAAGGATCATGAGGAATGTGGTGAGGGTTGCATCATGGAGGTGGGGAGGGGGGCTCAATAGGAACTACGGTTGTGGAAAGATGCTGCTACTGCCACAAATGCAGTGCAAAGTAGGGAGTTAGTGGGAAAGAAATACCCTGATTTCTTTCCCCTTTTCTCCTCCAGTCTCTTTCCAGCATCTCCACTGGCCAAACTCAGCTGGAAGCCAATTGGCAAAGAAGACCAATCGATGCAGTCCATGGAGTTCAGCCTCCCTTGTGAGCAGATCAGGGAAGAGAACAGAATGAATTTGCAAAAAGAGAATAACCAGCACTAACAAGATAGGGGATGAGCTGATGGAATTATCAGATCTAAAGATTCAAAATGCAATTTTGGTTAAAGTATTTTTGATGCTAGTGCAGACTGAGGTCCTGAATTTATCTGAGGTCTATGGATGCCTGCAGACTCTTTGTTTATGCTTTTATTTCTCTTAAGAAATACTCACTCAAGTGTACAGGTGATAGGATTAGGTTGTTTGCAGGGCCCTCAGCTTGCAGTAGAAAGAGCAACTACCACCAGAGAGATAGGGGGAGTCGAGCCTTTCTTAAGGCAGTAGCAATGGCCTGTACAATTGGTCATGCTTTAAAACATCCCAGATCCATGTAGATAACATCCCCTGGTGGGTGGAAGGAATGGGGACTCCAGGAGGAGCTGCTGAAACCCAGTTGATATTCAAGCAATAGTGTTGCTTGGCTCCCATGTCTCTCACCTCATCTTGTTGGAAACAGTCCTTCCCATGTGCCGCACTTCCTGCTCCTGAGGGGACCTGCAGAATCAACTGTCACACACACATCTTGTATCCTAGATGGTCAAGGAGAGGACCAATTGCCAGTGACGGTCAATTATAAGCTAGTTGGGAAAAGTCACAAGAGGCAATAAGGATAAAATTAGACTTTCTGGTTTGCAAAAGACTGTAAACTGGAAAATAATGCTCATCTTTCACTCAGCTACTAAAACTGCCTCACTTACCACCCTCATTCTCAGGACCAATCCAATTTTGATTAGCTTTTAACTAAGGGAAAGAGCTGTCAACATAAACCCTTAAAAGCATGTGTCTGTTCATTGGAAGAATCGGTGGGGGGAAAAAAAAGCATTTGTCTGTCTAAAAGACAGCTGGACTGCAGCAAATATTTAATGCCAAAAGCAAAAAATAGACAAATGTTCAAATTGATGCATTTTTTCCTCTGAGTCTCATTAAAGAAAACGAGTCAAATTTAGAATTTATAAAGCAAGTTATATGTAAATATCCTTTAAAACATATACTCTAGATGCTTTATTTTCCCAAATTTTGCATTTTAAAAAGTTTTAAAGCAATGGAAACATGGAAATAATAATATAATGAACACCCATATACTTTTAACTGAAATTTATCAGCTGTTAATAATTTTTCATTTGCTGTTTATCTATATATCTTTATAGATATACATATTTTAGACTGTTTAAAAGTTGTGTACAACATCAAGACACTGCATATCTAAAGACTTTAACCTGTAACTTATAAGAACAAAGACATTTTCACACATATGCTATCATTACTAGCTATTTTTCAGGATTGTTGAATGAATAAAATGAGATAATATATTAAAAAGCTCTTTTTAATAAAGTTTATTGGTTAGGAGCTCAGTCATCACAAACAACATTATTCTGAGCTTTGTAGACTCCAGCCCTACCTCCAAACTATGTTTAAAAATCTCACTTATAGTTTTCTTATAGCTTGATTATTTTATTTTAACTATGAATAACCTTGAGTTTATTTATTCTGGAGTATAGTGTGACAGATAAAAACATCGTTGTATTCCAAATAACCCATCAATTGCCCCAGCATCTCTTATATAATTTTTCTCCCTTTTGACCCTGAATTAGATGGTCTAACACACACACACACACGCACACACACACACACACATACACACGCATGCACACACACACACACACACACATGAACTCTTTACTTGGCATGATTCTGATACACATGCATTTTAGTTACCATGGTTATGTTAAATGACACCAGTCCCCTAACAACACAATTAAATTTCAGCTACCATGGTGTAGTACTTGTGAGTGATTGTATAAAGTACAAGCTTCAGCCCATAAATTACTACATAAAAAACAGATGTGCATTATAATCAATAATCAGCCACATTCCTTCAAAGTCTGCCTCTATCTGGTCATTGTGCACCTGTTATTTGGTTTATGCACAGGCAGAAAAGTGTGCAGTTATAGTGTCTTGTCTTCTAGTAATAAATGCATGTGATGGTTCAGAAGAATGGACAATCAAAGAGGAAACTGGCCAACAAAGATGAAAGTGCAGCAAAGAAGTAAGAAGTGGTAACACTGGAGGTGGAAATCGAATTGAATATAAATGGAGTTATAAAAGAAATAAATGACTATGGGAATGTTGACACTGCTGCCATTGGAGAAATTCCAGATAAGCAGCCAGAAGGAATTTAGTAAAAGTGCACTTAATGGCATAAATGAGGAAAGTGGTTACGATGAAAAGGATGAAGATGGCCTGGAGGAAGTGCTGTCAGCAATAAAGTTAACATCAAATGAACTCTCAGAGATACTTCACAACGTTCAAAGTGCAAAGGGTAAAATAATGGAAGCTATTCCAAACTGAGAAAGGAATATGACAAGTCACCAAGGCATAGAAAAGAAGCTTGCTCCCTGTCATAAGATATACCATGAGAAGAAGGCAAGCAATGTTAAAATGACTCTTGAAAAGTTTCTTTACAGAGAAATAAAACATTTTTTATTTTTCAATGTTTCTAATGTTCTCAATTTCAATGTGCTAAATAAATACTAGTTTTACTGTTTTTTCATTTTCCTATGTAATTTATAACTCACAGTGAGAGAGTTTTTAACGTTTTGACATTTTTTCCCTTTTTAAAAATTTTATTTATACCAAAATATTAATTAAGGAGGCGGAGGCACCAGTGTTTTTGTTACAAGGACATCTTGTACAATGCTTAAGTCAAGACTTTTGGTGTGCCTGTCTCCAGAGTAGTATTCATTGTACCCAATAGGTAAGTTTTTATCCCACACCCAGCCTTCCGCTCTCCCCCCTTCTTGGTTTCTCATGTCCTTTATATGGCTTTGTGCCCGTGTGTACCCATCTATTAGCTCCCACTTATTAGTGAGAACGTACGGTATTTGGTTTTCTATTTCTGAGATACTTCACTTAGAATAATGGTTTCCAGTTCCTTCCATGTTGTTGCAAATGATATTATTTCACACCTTTTTATAACTGAGTAGTACTCCATGGTGTGTCTGTATATGCATGTGTTTGTGTATACATAAATGTGTGTATATGTAATGACATTATTTCACTCCTTTTTATAACTGAGTAGTACTCCATGGTGTGTCTGTATATGCGTGTGTTTGTGTATACATAAATGTGTGTATATGTAATGACATTATTTCACTCCTTTTTATAACTGAGTAGTACTCCATGGTGTGTGTGTGTGTGTGTGTACATGTATGCACACACACACACAAATATACTCATACAACACAGTTTCTTTATCCACTCATGAATTGAAGGACACGTAGGTTGATTTCACATCTTTGCTATTGTGAATTGTGCTGCAATAAACATTTGAGTGCAGTTGTTTTCTTGATAAAATGACTTCATTTCCTTTGGGTAGATACCTAGCAGTGGATTGCTGGATTGAATGGTAGTTATTTCCTTTTTTAAATTTTGAATGCTAATTTTTATTGTATTTTATTATTTCAGGATACTTTAAGGAGCTTTAAAAATCTGTTTTAATATGTGGCAGAGCAAGTTCCTCCCCACTTATTATTCTTGTTTTTAAAAATTATTTTCTATTTTCACTCCTTAGGTGAATTTTAACATAATTTTGTTAAATTCCAATCCCATGGCGGTTTGATTACGATTATGTTAAACATCCTATTCATTTAGGAGAATTAGCATCTTTATAATACTGCCTTCTCCCTTCAAGAATATAATTGTCTTGTTCCTATCTGTTTAAGTTATTCTTTATATAATCAGTCATTTTTTATAATTTTCTTTATGTAGGTCTACATACTGCTTCTTAATGTTATTACTGAGAATTTTACATGTATATTTATCATTTTCTCATATATTTAAATTGGTCATAGATATTTAGTAAATCTTTTGACTAAAAAATAATCAATATTGTACACTGTAGATCAGATGTCAGCAAACTACAGCCTGCGGACAAATATAACTCTTTTTTTTTGTAAACGAAGTTTTTATAAATAAAGTTTTATTTGAACACAGCCATGTCCATTTGTTTACATATTGTGTATGGCTGATTTTGCACTACAAAGGCAAAATTGAGAAGTTATGACGGAGATGATCTGGTTGGCAAGCTTAAAATATTTGCTATCTGACCCTTTAGGAACAGATTTGTCAACTGTTGTCTGTCTGCTGTAGATATGTGTCAATGATAATAGGCTTACTGAATGCTCAACTCAAAGGGGTCTTCGCAGTTGACACTTTTGCATTTTCTGGGTGTCTGTTTACATAGTATCTCATAAGGACATATTCTGTCTCCCTCCTAATTATTGTACTTAGTTCTTTCATGTCGGTGCATTCCACAATACTTTCACAACTATGTTAAATAACTTGAGAGGTTTTTCTGTTTTCAATGGAAAAAACTCTGGTGTGTTTTTCTTACACGACAATGGAGATTATATGACTTTTTTTTACATGCTGAAGAAATGATTCCTAGCTTACTAAACTTTCATTGTCAGTATTGTGTGGAATCTTATCTTTCTTTGGGTTATTAATATAGCAATATTACATTAATATATTTGAAAATTTGAAGTCATTCTTGTATTACTGGAATAAATAGTCTTTAAAAAAATTGTTGGATTTGATTTACCACTATTCTGTTTTTGGTGATTTATACTTGAGATTGATGTTTTTAAGCTCTACTTTAGTCATACTTTTATATGAAAGTTATAGAAAAATAATTGGTAAACTTATTTTTTTATGTCCTGGAATAGTTTTTGTAGCAAACCAATTTTCTGATCTTTGGCCTTTTGAATTCACTTTTTAAAAAGCATCTTGGTGCATCAGTTTTTTTGGAGATAATTTTCTGACAGCTTTAAAGTATTTATATAGTGATTCCATATTTATTAGTCAATTTAGGTGTTTTATTTTTTAATGAGAAAGTCATGATAGTTGTTTATTCCAGAAGCACATTAATTAATGGTTTAAAGTATATTATAGAAAGATGGAAAGAAGGAGCATGCTAGAGAGTGATTTATGGTCCATTATTGTTTCTTCTCCTGCTTTTGTTACACCATCTTTGGGTCTTTGTACTTGTTCATTTTCTATTTGGTTGGAATCTTTTCTCAAATATTTTCCATAGGTGGGATACATGGGTACTTAGATATAGTCTTTAAGTTCTTGCATATCCTGATTTCCCACAACAGGTCTTAGATATCTTCCATGTCTGCAAAAAATCCATGATCCCTTGGCTGGTTAAAGATTCTCAGATTAAACTTGTTTTCTCTCAGTGTTATTAGTCCACTATGTTCTAGCTTCTAGCATTGCAGATGAGAAGGTCAATGTCAGTAGCAGTTTTCTCCTTGAAGAATAACTTCTTGTTTCTGCCTGGACGCATGTAAAATTTTCTTCTAAAATTCGATGTTTGGGAATTTTACCAGGATTTGCCTAGGTCTTTTCTCCTGAATCCTGCCTGGGATTTAATGGGCCCTTTCGGTCTACAGACTCAGGTGTTCTGAATCACGGGGGAATCTTCTACTGGTATCGCTTCAATTATTGCCTCTCTTCCAACTGTTTCTTTTTCATTTTCCGAAACAAATGAAATTGGTATGTCAAATCTCCTGTACCTATTATCTATTATTTTTTCTCATGGTTTCCATCTCTCTATATTGTAGCTTCGTGTATTTTATATTTTGTTTGGAGCCGTTTTTTTGAAGTTGTTCTTGCAGGCCACTGATTTAGGTCTCAACACAGCAGCATCCCTTTTACTTTGTCCACCGAATTACTTAGTTTGAAATTATGTTTTCTACCTCCAGAAATTCTTTTTTGGGCTTCATTTGAATTTCCTTAAGTACTCTTACTATTATTATTTTTATTATTATTATTCAGGTGTTTACTTGCACACATTCTTTGATCCTTGGTTTTCCTTTTCTGCCTTCTTTTGGGTTGATTGAAAATAATTTAATATACTACTTTATTTCTTCTATTAGCTTCTTGCTATAACTCTTTTTATTATTTTTAGTGGTTGCTTTAGGACTAACAGCATCCATCTCTAACTTATCAAAGTCTACTTAGAGTTGATATTATAAGACTTGACTTCATACTTCAAATTGACACTTCTACTTTCCACTTTCCATTTCATAAATATAACAACATGACAATAGTATAACCTTATTTATCCCTTCTTTGGGCTATCGACACAATTTTTCTTCAATATATATTTTAAATCCCACCTTGTAATGCCAATGTTGTTTTTTTTTTTCCTTAAACAGCCAGTTGTCCTTTGAGAAAATTATGAGAATAGAAAAATTACTATGTATTTACTCGCTTCCGATTTCTTGTGTTCCTCATTCCTTCCTTTAGATCTAAGTTTCTATCTGCTGTTATTTCTCTTCAGCCTAATAAACATTCCTTAGTATTTCTTATAGTATGGATTTGCTGATGACAAATTCTCTCCATGTTTATTTATCTGAAAATTGCCTTTATTTTTACCCTTACTTTTGAAGGATATATTCGCTGGATACAGAATTCTGGGTAGACTATTTAAGAACTTTAAATATGCCATTCCTTTATCTTCTGGCCTCCATTTTAAAAAAAATGTCTATTTTTAATTATTTTGCATACATCATAACTTAGGTATACTTTAACTAAAAGAATTGAATTGGAATGTTCTTAATACAAAGAAATGATAAATGATAAATGTAATTGAGGTGATGGATACTCCAATTACCCTGATCTGATTAATTTGCATTGTATGCCTGTGTCAAAACATCACATGTATACCATAAATATACACAACTACTGTGGCCTTTATTATTTTTATGAGAAGTCTGTAGTAATTTTCATTTTTGAATCCTAATATGTGATCTCTGGCTCCTTTCAAAGCTTATTTTTTATCTTTTTTTTTGTGTGTAAGCAATTTAATTAGAATACAGCTAAGTGTTGCTTTCTTGGCATTTATTTTGCCTCGAGTTCACTGAGCTTCCTGTAATGAAGTTCTCAAATTTGAGACACGTTTGGTTATTATGTTTCCAAATATTTTTTCTGCTGCATTTTCACTTTACCTCCTTCTGGGACTCCAATTTTAGTTATATTGGAGTTTTATATTGTCCTATAGGTCCCTGAGACTTTGGGCTTTTGTCTCTAGTCTTTTTTCCTTTTATAATTTGATGATTTGTATCAGTCTTCAGGTTCACCAGCGCTTTCTTATGATTTCCAATCTGCTGTTAAGCCTAGCTAGTGAATATTTTATTTTATTTATTGTACTTTTCAGCTCCAGAATTTTGATTTGGTCTTTTTAAATACAAATTTTTATTTCTCTACTGAGATCCCCTCTCTGTTTACTCATTAAGACTATATTTTTCTCTAAGTCCTTTGAGATATTTTAAGTAGATATTTTAATATAGTGGCTAAATCCAACATCAGGATCACTTTTGAGGCTGTTTCTATTGGCTTTTTCCTCTTGCTTCTGGGTGTCATTTTCTTGTTCCTTAACATGTCTGGTAATTAAAAATATATATTGGCTTTAACAGATTATACATTATACAGACACTAAGTGCTGTCTTAAATGGAGAATATTTATTTTGTTCTCACTGTCAGCTTGATTGATCATCTTGAACTTGTGTATGCTTGGTTTTATGCTTTGATAAGGAAAATCTATGGAATGTCTAAGATATTTCCCAAGCCTATCCTACTGGGTAACACTCAACCTTCAAAATCTACTTTCCTTGTGGATCTTGTCAAGGCTTCATTTTGCAAGGCAGGCCTAGAGTTGGCCTTACTCTAGGGCAAGAGTCAGCACACGATGGCCTGTTGGCAAAATCTGACCTATTGCACATTTTTATAAATAAAATTTATTAGAACAAGCCTGACTTTTCATATTTTATATGGCTGATTTGACGCTAAAACTCCAGAATTGAACAGTTGCAACAGAGACTGTATGGTGCTCAAAACCTGAAATACTATTATAAGATCCCTTATGGAAGAAATTTGCCAACCTCTGCTCTACGGAGTGGTTGCTTTGTCACAACTGAATGTGAAAACCCCACTAAGTGTGTCTTCCTAAGTTTTTTTTCCATGTTTTTCCCTCTCTGCAGCTTCTCTGCCCTATTAGGTAGGTTGTCACTTTATTGGCTCAGGGCTGGTTAATAGAATACCCTACACAGCAAGAATTCTGCAGCTGCCGGAAGGCCTGTTGGGTAGAGGCAGACTGGCTGTTAGCCCTCTGCTGAGGAACCTGGTGAAGCTGCTCCCTTATCTTCATGTACTCTCACAGCCTCTGAGGCATGAAGACTGAGTCCATTCAGATCTGCCTTAGTCTTTTATGAATTGAGTGACCAGTTTCCCCATGTGAGAACAATGTCAAATCTCTCCCTATTCCAGGTCTCTGAACACCAAGTTCTTTTCCAGATCGTCTGCTTTCTAATTCTCATCTCTGGACTGCAGTGTTCTTCTCCTGACACATGTTCTTCCCATAGGGAGAAAGGCCTACAGCAGTTCTCCTTGCTGAGATTCCCAAAGAAGTCTAAATCCTTATAGTCAGCACCCACCTGTCTGAGCAGCCCTCTGGCTTAAGAGAAGCAAATAGCTTAGAATTGGAAATTGAGAAGGAAAGGAAATTATTGTCAGATCTCCCTGTCTATAGAATCTTCATTTATTTGTTCAACAAATATTTACTGAGCACCTACTATGTTCCAGGCACTCTTCTAGGCAAGAGAAGCCCCAGTGGTGAGCAAAACAGGCATGCTACCTGCCTTCAAGGAAGCTAGAGGGAAAGACCCACATTAAACAAATGATTCCATAAATAGATTCACAATTATAAATCATTAAAACTGCTTTGAAGGAAGACTCTGGAGTGGTATGAGAGATCACAGTGGGGAGCTGACTCAGACACACACACGTGTTCATGAACTGATTAATGCTTTCCCACTGTGACCTCTTCCTGAGAATATTTTTGAATTAGTTTTCTGTGTCAGTATCATTTTCCCCATGGAAGCATCTTCTGTCCTGGCCGTGCTCACCAAGGATGTGATATATTAATATTTGCAACTAGTGATAAGGCTCATAAAGCTAAATGTTTCAGAAACCACCAGATTTTCACTCTAAAATGATCCCAGGCTGAGGCTATGTAATCCTAAATTACCAAGCAGAACAAAAGTGAGAAGACTGTTTATAGCTGATAAAATATTTCCTTCAGTGAATAAGCATGAATATTCTGAAATATGCTTACAAGCTGTTGTGGCTGGGTGAGAGAGGGATAAGGGGTAAAGGTGGGAGCACAGTTGACTTCTGAGGTAATTTCCTGGAGAACTGAAGTTCAGTGGTAAATGACTGGGACAGATCATTTCTTCATCAAACCCAAACAAAGTGAAAGTGATGTTTTTTGACCGGTGATTCTTAAAACTTTTGTTTTTTTATTGCTGGGTGGAATTGTGGCATATGACTTCTGTTTTATCATGGAAAAAAACTAAGACCTAAGAAGTCTTAGGAGACTAAGACTAAAAAAACTAAGACCTAAGACCTTAGGAGACAGGACTAAAACTGAGTTTGGTGATTCTCAGTCCAATATCCTATAACTAGTTTCTGAGTCCCAGAGACTCAGTCCTGAGTGAGAGTCTTGTTGATCTGTCACCATGGCTTACCAGAACCATATCACCTCATTGAAAACCACTATTCCCAGAAAATGTTAGTAGAGAAAGAATTGCTTCCTAATGAGCTTAAAATAAAAATAACTATGAGAAACTCAGTAATCATTAAAATGGAAGCCAGCAATAACATATTCAGAAGGATTAGATTTAATTTTTAATATATGTTTATTTAATATTTATGTTTATTTACCTAAGACAAAAGGAAAATTAACACCACACTAACAGACAACAGAGTTATCTGAAATTGATCCATTTTCTGTTGGAAGGATTGACTGATTTTCTAATGATTATATTTATTGATACACAGTCTTATTTATTTTATATCAATTAAGAAATATTTACTAAATAGTTGACATTTTCATACATCTTTACAATTTTTATTATCTAATGTAAAACAGTCATATTGCTTTGTTTTGTATACATATCACGAATAAAATATATCTATTATGTATATACATATATAATATATTCTGTAAACACAAGGCAGAAAAGACTTATATAAATATTTGCCATATGCACAAGCACACACACATGTACCACACAAGACAGTAAGACTGCTTTACCTAAGACACCATGAATATATAAAGATCAATACTATTACTTTACAGTCAGCTTTCTTTTCTTTGCCATTATTACACAAATGCTCATATTGCCTATTTGATAAATTAAAATAAGAAATGAATATTATATATAATATCAGTAGTAAAGAAAATCAAATGTACAGGAAAAATTCTGGAAGGATACATTCAGATTTTTATATATATGTAAGTATACATATAATGATATATACATAAAATGAGATTATATATATAAACATAAATTATATATGTAACATACAGGCATACCTTGAATATATTGCAGGTTTAGCTTCAGACCACCACAGTAAAGAGAATGTCAGAATACAGCAAGTCACATGAATTTTTTGGTTTCCTAGAGCGTATAAAAATATGTTTACACTAATCACAAAGTGAGCAATAGTGTTATGTCTAAAAAATCAATGGAGATACCTTAATTAAAAAAATACTTTATTGTTAAAAACTGCTAATGATTATCTGAGCCTTCAGCAAGTCATAATCTTTTTTCTGGAGTGGGATCTTGCCTTCATGTTGATGGCTGTTGACTGATCAGGGTGGTGGTTGCTGAAGATTGGAGTGGCTGTGGCGATTTCTTAAAATAAGACCACAATGAGGTTTGCCACACCGATTGATTCTTCCTTTCATGAAAAATTTCTCTGTAACATGTGATGCTGTTTGTGTTTCAGCCATAGTAGAATTTCTTTCAAAATTAGACTTAATCCTCTCAAACCCAGTGCTTTATTAACTAAGTTTACGTAATAGTCTAAATCCTTTGTTATCATTTCAACAATGTCCACAGCATCTTCACTAGATTCCATCTCAAAAAACCCACTTTGCTTATCCATAAGAAGCAACTCCTTCTTTGTTCAAGTGTTATTATGAGATTGCAGCAATTCAATCACGTCTTCAGGCTCCAATTCTGATTCTAGTTCTCTTGCTATTTCTGTCATATCTGCAATCGCTTCCTCTACTGAAGTCTTGAACGCCTGAAAGTCATCCACGAGGGTTAGAATCAACTTCTTCCAAACTCCTGTTAATGTTAATATTTTCTTTTTCTAGTTCCTTATAAAGTGAAAAGTGAGGTTGTTTATTTGAGATTTCTCTTCTATTTTAATATAGGTATTTATTTCTCTAAGCTTCCCTGGTAGCTTTCTGTTGCTTCCACCACCAACACCTAGCTACCATTACCCTTTCCAGGGAGACTTGAAGTTTAATTTCTGGGCAAACTGAACACTAGTACTTTGCTGCATTCCGTGGGTTTTGGTAAGTTGTGTTTTTGTTTTCATTTGTCTTAAAATATTTTCTAATTTATCTTTTGATTTTTCTTTTGACCAACTGGTCATTCACAGTGTGTTGTTTGATTTCCACATATTTGTAAATTTTTCAGCTTTCCTTCTATTATTGATTTCCAGTTTCATTTCATTGTGGTCAGAGAAGATACCTGGTATGATTTCAATCTTCTTGAATTTGTTAAGGCTTGCTTTGTGACCTAATACATGATTTATGCTAGAGAATGTTCTGTGTGCACTTGAGAAGAATGTATATTCTATTGCTATTGAGTTGAATGTTTTGTATATTTCTCTTAGGTTGTTTGACCTATAGCGTGGGTCAAATCCTCTGTTTCTTTGTTGATTTTCTGTCTGGTTGCTTTATTCTTTCTTAAGAGTGGGATAGTGAAGCCTTCCACTATTATTGTATTGCTGGCTATTTCTTCCTTCAGTTATGGTAATGTTTGTTTTATAAATTTGGGTGTTCTGATGTTATATGATGTTAATATAAACTTATTTATAACTGTTACATATTCCTGGTGGATTGACCCTTTTATCACTCTCTTCTGGCTGATAACATTTCTGTTGAAAAATCCACACTAGTCTTAGGGAAGTTCCCTTGTACAAGACAAGTCACTTTTTCTTGTTGCTTTCAAAATTCTCTCTTTGGCTCTGACTGGAGAAAATGATGTAGATAAATTTTTACCCTTAGGTACGGAGAGATTGAGAGGGAGGCTGATCAAAACAGACTCTGTTTTGAGAGCAAACTGATGTGAGGAGAAATAGACACTGAGGGGAATAAAAAAGTATTCATTAAAGTCAAGGAAAAAGCTTTTTGAGGAACATCAAGGTTCCTTCTGAGACCTTATCACATACTCATAGTGACATCAATATTAGTTGTCTTATAATTTTCTCTAGAAGTTATAAAAAATTAGTTTTCAGAGCAGAGAAATAGATTTGTGGGTTGATCCAGGATTGAGTTTGCAAAGACAATTGAGGATTAGTAAATTGACGGTGTGCCTTTGGAATTTTCCTCTGTAACTTTATTGGTTTTCTCAGCTCCTCATGAGAACACATGAACTTTGGATCAGGTTCTGACTCCAGCTCCCCACTTTGCCTCACACTCCATCAGGAACTAGGTATGATACTGAATCTTTTATGATTCCTTGAGATTATATTTCAAAAAAACTTGTTTAAGTTCCAAAGGCAATTTATCAATGAACATCTCTAAAAAATCCACAAGTAGTTTGGCTTCAGGGATGGCTTAATATGGGGCTTACTTGAATAATGTCAAGTCCATCTGTTTTACTGATTTCCTCTGAATTGGCTTTATCTAAAGCTTCCTCTGGGGGAACCCAGCAGCTGTAGGCTCTCATTGATAGATACCCAGTGCACTAGAAATGAGATGGTCAATTTGCTCAAGAACTCAACCTAAATGCTAGTTAAGTTTTGTTGATCATGATTAGTTCAACTTAGGAGGTCATATGTCCCTTCTTGAACCAATGATTGTGCTAGAGAAAATAATAGTCACATTGACTCAGCTTGGATCACTGGCTCTTTCCCTGGATCCCCAGTGGAATCAGCTCTGCCTGGAGCTGAGTCAGGGACAAGTAGTTTCTTACAAGAATAGAGAGTAGGTGCCATGAGGAAAAAACAATAAAGATGCACTCCAGATGTTTAAAATGTTCCCTCTCAACTTTTGGTTTAAAATGTTGGATGATACACTAGTTTATCTCCTATCCTTCTGCTGACCTATTAATATAATGGTAAATGAGTAAAAATAATAAATCTATAAGGATAAAGAGAATAGAAAGTTTGAGGGTAGCATTGAGAGATTTCCACAATTTTTGAAAAATCTATAGCAAATGGTGGAGTGGTAAGTGACACAACAGACTTTTGAAAATTGCCATCTAAGTGCCTATAATGGTAAATTCAGATAAGAAACAAGCCAACTCACACTGAAGAACCCTTGAAAGGCTCACTACTTGGAGCTTCCAGGTAACTAAGGAATACTACAGGGGTCAGCTGGGGGGTTGAAAATAATAAGAATAGTTAAAAGTCTATATATTAAACAGGTGAACACTAGATTCCCTTCATTACTGTGTACATCCAGGAAACTATCCCCTTTCTGTTGCTTCCACCACCAACACCTAGCTACCATTACCCTTTCCAGGGAGACTTGAAGTTTAATTTCTGGGCAAACTGAACAGTAGTACTTCAAGTACTCTGGGCACATTAGAGAACTGAAATGAGACAGAGTGCTGAAAACAGAGAGAGTTAAAAGAGTAAAAATTACCTCCTGTACTGAGGACCCTCAGCTTCATTCTCTAGTACTGATTCAAGAATGCCAGCAGGCAGGGGTATACCAATCCCTACTGTCAATCAGAATATTAGAAAATTTTTCTATGAGAAAATAAAAGGCCCCAGAGAAAAGACATCCTGATTGCAATTTCAAAGGTCCCCAATGAAAATGTGTTCTTAATAACAATTTGAATATTTAAACACGATGGATCAAATGCTTTCCCAATTCTGAGTTAAAATTACTTTCAGGATACAATTTTATGCCTAGTATATTATCAATATACTGTGAAAAGTTCAGCCAATTTCAGATACTCAAAAAATTGAAATATATACTTCCTATGTGTCTTTTCTCAGGAATATAATAGAGGATGTGCTTCAGTTAAACAAGGGAGTAAATGAAGAAAAGAAGACATGGTATCCAGAAAGCAGAGAGCTCTAACAGAGAGGAACGGTGAAAACATGTTTCAGGAGGACAGATGTATATCAGGCCTACAGAGACCCACAGTTTGGGTTGGTTCAGGAGAATAGATAGTTCGAGGTTCTGTGAGGGAGAACTTTATGTTGATATTAGGCATATGAGATGTTGGGGAGATGTTAGAATATTAAAAAAAATCCATCTACAAGAATATCATTCAACAAAAGGCTAACAACATAGATCTCACATTCTAATTCTTCAGACTTCTAAATTTTCTGTTAGTAAATTCATCAACCCATTGCTCTGTCTCTTTTGTCCTACATCTATAATTAATATCTCTATCATCTATCATGGGGGGAGGGTATCAGTACCTAATCGATTCACGAGGCATTAAGGACTTTTCTATTAACAAATTCTTCAGCTCGAAGTAAGAGACAGAATAGGTCCCAATCTGTTTTTTGGTTTATAATGGAATAGAAAGATGATTGGTCTAGGGACTGGAAGCAACGGGCTCTATACCAGCTCTTCCAGTATCAAGGTGTGTAACTTAGGGTAATTTCTTTATTTTCTGTTCTTACTTTTTTCCCTTTGTTAAATAGAGTCAAAACTATCATAATAGGCTGCTATAAGTTGTAAATTAGATTTCATGCTATTTTCAAAACCAGAAAATCCTCTAAAAAGAGCACACTATTGAAATTATTCTGTTTACTCAGACACCATCTTGCCACATAAATCTTCCTAGCCGACTTCTGAAAGAAATTATGCAAATGTTTGCAGTAACAGTTACATAAAATGTGCTGGTATCTGAGGAGAATCATTGAAGACAATGTTTTGTTTGTGATATTTGGGATTAAGGTGAAAACTAAGAGCTAAAGGGGCCAAGTCCAGTCCATTCCCCTTTCTTTTTTATAGTGGTATTTAGAATTGTGTGGTTTTCTGGCATCCCTGGTAGCTCTGGCATTGCCAGTTAATGGCTGGGCTTACTTTCAGGGATGCTGGAATTGAGAGGCAGCTGGACCATACAGGAACTCAGTGGGGCTGAGAAACAATCAGTTATGCACACACACACATGTGTATATTCTAGGGACAGCATATATAAAAATATATATATGTGTGTATATGTACACACACACACACACACACACACACACACACACACACAATAGGGTATTCTAGGGAGAGCAAACCCAACCTTCCTCCACTTTTTTTTTCTATTCAGGCCCTCAATGGATTGGATGCTGCCCACCCACACTGGGGAGGGCCGTCTGCTTTACTCAGCCCACCAATTCAAATGCTAATCTCTTCCATAAACACCTTCACAGACACAACTCGAAATAATATTTAAGCAGATATCTGGGAATTCCATGATCCATTCAAGTTGACACATAAAATTAATCATCAAAGGGGCCCTTCTCCTGTGCATTTCCAAAACATAAAAACAAGTGCAGAAATGGTTACATTTGCTTCCGTCAGATCAATTTTCTTTAAGTAAATAAAAGTTCAGAAGATCAAGAAAATTCTGCTGCAACTAGGAATGTGTTTATGCTTACCAGCAGAGGATTAAAAACCAATTTCACACCTGATAAATAAGGTACAACTAATCTGATTTCACCGCAAAGATTTCAAACAGATCTTCCCTTTATAAGGCCACATTTATTTTTCAAAGTTAGGGATCACCACATTCTTGCTTTCTTAGCAGTGGTTCATGTAGAAGAAAACATACACACAGAGATTAAAAGCTTTAGATACAGCACACCTGGGCTTATATTTTAGCTTTGCCAAATACAAGCTCTATAAACTTGGGCAAGTTACTTAACCATGCTGAACCTCCATTTCCTCATCTGTAAAATGGAAAGAGTATTAGTATTTTCTTCCAAAGGAAGTTTGGAATATTAAAGGAAGTAACCTGTGTCTCTTTAGCACTGCACTGATCACATAAATGGTGGTAGTAGCAATGAAACATCTGCTTACCTAAACATCTCACTTTTAGTATCTACACTCCTCATGGCACATAGTATGTGTTTAATAAACATTTGTTGAATGAAGAAAATCTAACAATTACTTCCTCCCCTTGTCCCTTCAGGTTGGTACTGGCCATCCATTTTTACTGTAATGGTATTAGGTTACTGTCTTATTCTGACAACTTTACTTACACTCTGTTTTGCTCACCATTCGTTTCAGTTTACCTAGTTTGAGTTTAGCCTCTGTTTTCTGTCAGGACCCTGTATGACACAAGGAGACTATACCTCAGAAAAAAATGTAGTTTCAATACTTCAAGTAATTCTCTGATTTACACTATTGTTGACTGAAACTGACCTTTGGACAAACCATTCCTCAATTCTGGGAAACCCACCTGAAAGGGCCTGTCCTTGGTGTGCAAAGGTAAAATGAAGATATTATGCTAAAAGATCTCCTCACAATATTTAAATTGTCCAAAATCTGTGAAAAATTAAATGTTCCACAAGAGGAAATTCATTATAGATATTAAGATGCAGTTATTGATGAATTACCTGAAGCCACAGAAGTATGTCAAGGCTTCAGCATTAGATACATTCTGGCAATCCAGAGAGAAGGGACTGGCACTTTCCCTTTTACCCAGAGAGGTGGATGTGTAACAAATTTCAGGAAAGTCCAAAGTACTGAGCACATGGTTAAGGATGATTTTGTGTTGAAAATGCTGACTCTGGGTCCTGAGACCCCAAAAGAGGTGAGAGGTGCGGGAGAGTCTGTTGCTAGCGAGGAAATCTCTCTGCCTCTGCTGTGGTTTGAATGCATTTGTCCCTCTGAAATTCATATGCTGGAACTCAAACCCCAATGTGATAGTATAAGAGGAGGGGCCCTTGAGAAGTGATTAGACCATAAGGGACCCATCCTTATTGATGGGATTAGTGCTCTTACAGAAGGGATCAATGGAACTGGTATGTCCCTTTTGCCCTTCTGCCCCTTCTGCCATGTGAGAAGATGACGCTTGTCCCTTGCCCCATGAGAGGATGCAGCAAGAGGTGACATCTTGGAAGCAAAGAGCAAGCTCTCACCAGACAGTGAATCTGCCAGTACCTTGATCTTAATATCCCTAGCCTCTAGAGCTGTGAGAGAAAAATTTCTACTGCCTATAAATTACCCAGTCTAAGACTTTGCTGTAGTAGCAGGAACAGACTGAGTCACCATGCATGTGAGATGAGTACTTTGAATAAGTACTTTCAGATTTGGGTGAATTGGTAGCATGAGAATTTTCAGTATGTGTAAGTCATACATGTGTTTTCATTCAGCCCATTTTCATAATGACATCTAGGTACGAGAGATATAAAGATGAAAATACATTATGTCAAACTCTATGAATGCAGGGGATTTATTCATTGTTAAATCTTCAGCAATATTAAAAAACGTATTCTCTTTTTATACTGAGCGTCTGCCTCCTCTGCTAGAAAGTCGGCTCTATGAGGGCAGAGATTTAGGTCTACTTTGTTCGCTGCTATATCCACTGTGCCTTGAACAGTGTCAGGCACATAGTAGATGCTTAATAAATGCTTATTGAATGAAGGACACTTTGTTATATATTCTTAGTCAATTAAAATAACTTTATAATAACTTTTTAAGCAATTTTATTGATATGTAATTCATATACCATAACATTCACACATTTAAAGTATACAGTTCAATGGCTTTTAATATATTCACAAACTTGAGCAACCATCACTACAATCAATTTTAGAATATTTTCATCACCACAAAAAGAAATCTTTTTGTACATTAGCAGTCACTCCCATTCCCCCTTTTCTCCAGCCCCTGGAAACCACTGATTTGCCTTCTTTTTTTATAGTTTTGTCTACTCCAGACATTTCATATAAATATATGAAATATGTCATATAATAATATATGGCCTTTTATGACTGGCTTCTTTAACTTAGCATGTTTTCAAGGTTATCCATGTTATAGTATGTGTTAAATGCTTCATTCTTTTTATAGCTGAATAACAATCCATTGTATAGATAGATACACCACATTTTGTTTATCCATACATTAGCTGATGGACATTTGGGTTGTTTCCATTTTTGTATATTATGAATAATGGTGCTATAAGCATTTATGTAAAGGTTTTTGTGTGGGCATGTTTTCAACTCTCTTGAGTCTAGGAGTGTGAAATGTTGGGTCACACGACAACTCTATGTTTAACTCTTTGAACAGCCAAAAAGCCAAACTGTTTGCCAAAGCAGCTGCACCATTTTACATTTCTGCCAGTGATGTATGAGGGTTTCAATTTCTCCGTATCCTCATAAACACTTGTTATCTTCTGTCTTTCTGATCATAGCCAGCATGGTGTGAAGTGGCACTTCATCATGATTTTGATTTTGATTTCCCTAATGAGTAACAATGGTGAACATCTTTTTATGTGCTTATTGGCTTTTTGTATATCTTCTTTGAAGAAACGTGTTTGTAAATTCTTTGCCCCTTTTTAAATTGTGTTCCTTGTCTTCTTGTTGACTTATAAGAGTTTTGTATATATTCTGGATACTAGTTTTCTATTTATTCTAGAAGACCTTTATTAGATAGATGGCTTGCAAATATTTTCTCTTATTCTGTAGGTCATCTTTTCACTTTCTTGAGAGTGTCCTAAAAATTGCTCAAGAGAGTACAACACTTTTTAATTTTTATGAAGTCCACTTCTTTTCTTAGGTTACTTATGTTTCTTTAAGTGGCATATATAAGACACAATTGATTAATCCAAATTAATGAAGATTTACACCTATATATTATTCTAAGAATTTTCCATTTCTAGTACTTGCATTTAGGTCTTTGATCAGTTTTGACTTAATGTCTGTATATGGGGTGAGATAAGGGTCCAAGTTTATTCTTTTGTATGTGGATATCCTGTTGCCCCAGCACCATTTGCTTTAAAGAATGTACTTTCTCCATTGAAATTTTTGGCACCCTTGTTGAAGATCAATTGCTTATCTATCTATCTGAGTTTATTTCTGAATTCCCAGTTCTATTCCATTAATCTATATGTCTATCTTTGTGCCAGTACTATACTGTCTTGATTATTGTTGCCTTCTAGTAAGTTTTAAAATTGCGGGAGTGTAAGTCCTCCTATTTTGTTCTTTATCAAGATTGTTTTGGTTTTTGTGGGTCCCTTGTATTTCCATATGAATTTTAGGATAAGCTCATCAATTTCTCCAAAAAAAGGAAGCTTAATTTTGATAGGGATTGTATTGAATCTGTAGATCAGCTTGGAGAATATTACTACCTTTTGATGCATGAGCATAGGATGTCTTTTCATTTATTAGTTCTTCTTTAGTTTCTTCCAACAATGGAAGTTTTTCAGAGTGTAAGTTTTACACCTCTTTTATTAAATTTATCCCTGAGTATTTTATTCTTTTTTCATATCATTATAAATTTTATTTTTGGATTATTTGTTGGTAGTATATAGAACTACAATTGATTTTTGTATGTCTATCTTGTATCCTGCAAGCTCGATGAACTAGTTCTAATGGCTTTATATATTTCCTTAGAATTCTTCTGTATACAAGAAAAATGTCCTCTGCAAATAAAGATAATTTTACTTCTTTTTCCCAAATCTGGATGAATTTTTTTCTTTTTTTGTGGCTAATTGATCTGACTAGAACCTCTAGTACAAAACTGAATAGAAATAGAGAGAGCAGACATCATTGTTTTGTTCCTAATATTTTAAAAAAAAAGGATTTGGTCTTTCACCATTAAGTATGATATTAGGTATGTTTTTTTTAATAGATGCACTTTATTCAGTTGATCAAATTCCTTTCTGTTCCTAGTTTGTTGATTTTTTTTCTCATAAAAAGATGGTAGATTTCATAAAATTCTTTTTCTGAGTTTATTGAGATGAGTATGTGGTTTTTATCCTTTATTCTATTGATTATAGTGTACTGCATTAATTGATTTTTGAATGTTAAAACATGCTTACATTCCTGGGATAAATGCTAGTTAGTGTATACTTATTTTTGTATGTTGCTAGACTTGGTTTGCTAGTATTTTGTCAAGGATTTTTGTATATATATTGATAAGAGATTTAGGTCTATAGTTTTAGTGTCAGGATAGTACTAGCCTCATAGAATGAGTTGGAATGTGTTTCTCCCTCTTCTATTTTGGGTGAAGAGTTATGAAAATTTTGTATTTTTTTAAAAAAATATTTGTTAAAATTCACCAATGAAGCCATCTGGGCTTTTCTTTCAGTGAAATTTTTAAATTAATAATTCAATCTCTTTACTTTCTATACATCTATTTGGATTTTCTAATTCTTCTTGAGTCAGGTTTAGTAGCTTGTCTCTCTATGAATTTATCCTTTTCAGCTGAGTTATATAATTTACTAGAATATAGTTATTTACAATACACCCTTATAATCCTTTTTATTTCTATAATGTTGTTAGTGATGCGCCTTCTTTCATTCTAGATTTTAGTAATTTGAATCTTCTTTTTTTTCATGGTCAGTCTAGATAAAGTTTTGTCAATTTTGTTGATCCTTTCAAAGAAACACCTTATGGTTTTGTTGATTTTCTCTGTTGTTTTTCTATTCTCTATTTCATTAATTTTCACTGTAATCTTTATTATTTCTTTGCTTCTGCTTGCTTTAAGTTTAGTTTGATCTTCTTTTCAGTTGTTTGAAAATCAAAGATTAAGTTATTAATTTGAGATTTTCTAAAAATATGGGCATTTACAGGTATAAATTTTCTCTTAACTACTGATTTATCTGTATCCCATATACTTGATATACTGTTTTCATTTCCATTCATCGTGTTTTTAAATTTCTCTTGTGATTTTTTTCTTTGACCCATGGCTATTTAGGATTATGTTGTTTAATATCCACATATTTATGAATTTTCCAAATTTTTTTGTTATTAATTTCTAATTTTATTCCATTGTGATTAAAGCACATACATACTTTGTATGATTTCAAGCCTTTTAGTTATTGAGCTTCTTCTATGACCTAGAATATGGTCCACCTGGAGAATGTTCCATGTATACTTAAGAATAATGTATATTCTGCTGTTGTTGGGTGGAGTATTATAATATATAAATGTCTGTAAGGTCTAGCTGATTCATAGTATTTTTAAATTCTCTATTTCCTTGTTGATCTTCTGGCCAATTATTCTATCCATTATTGAAAGTAGGGTATTGAAGTCTCTAGATATTGTTGAATTGTGTATTTCTCCCTTAAATCCTGTCACTTTTGGCTTCATGTATTCTTGGGACTCTGTTGTTAGGTGCATATGTGTTTATTATTGTTATATCTTCTTGATATATTGACCCTTTTATCATTATGAAATGTCCATCTTAATCTCTAGCAACATTTTTTTCCTCTCTATTTTGTCTGATACTAATATAGTCACTTCAGCTTTCTTATGGTTACTGTTTGCATACTATGTATTTTTCCATTCTATTACTTTCAAACTATTTGTATGTTTGAATCTAAAGTGTGTCACCTATATACAGAATATAGTTGGATTTTGTTTTTTCAATTAGGATCTGATAATCTCTGCTTTTGATTAGATTGCTTGATTCATTCACAATGTTATATTTGATATAGTTGGATTTACATCTGCTATTTTTCTTTTATGTTTTCATATGTCTAATGTCTTTTTATTAGTCTGTTTTTCCTTTAATGCTTTTTTTGTTTGTTTTTGTATTAGATGGATATTTTCTAGTTTAACATTTTAATTTCCTAACAATTTTTCAACTATTTTTTGAGTTATTTTCTTAGTAGATACTCTAGGGCTCATAATACATATCTTAACTTGTCAGACTTTGCTTCAAATTTATACTAATTTAGTTTTAGTAAGATATAGACTCCTATATAGTTTTATTCTCTCTTCACTTCTTTTTTTGTTATACACATTCCATCTATTTATATTACAAACTCAACAATGAACTGTTATAGTTATTGGTTTATACAATTGTATGTCTTTTAAAGAAGTTGAGAGAAGAAAGGAGAACAAATATATGTCATATTTATTTATTTATTTATTTTTGAGACAAAGTCTCACTCTGTTGTCTGGGCTAGAGTGCCAGGGCATCAGCCTAACTCACAGCAACCTCAAACTCCTGGACTCAAATGATCCTCCTGCCTCAGCCTCCTGAGTAGCTGGGACTATGCCACCACTCTCAGCTAATTTTTTGTTTCTATTTTTAGTTGCTCAGCTAATTTTTTCTATTTTTAGTAGAGATGGTGTCTCCCTCTTGCTCAGGCTGGTCTCAAATTCCTGACCTCAAGCAATCCTCCTGCCTTGGCCTCCAAGAGTGCTAGGATTACAGGCCTGAGCCACTGTGCCTGGCCTAGGGTTTGTTATATTAACCTTCTTATATATCATTTCAAATTCTCTTCATTTGTTCTTGTGGATTTGAATCACTGTCTGGTTTCATTTCCTTACTCCAAGATAGCTTTGATTCCACCCTCTTCCTTTGTGCATATTGTTAAATATATTACATTCTATGTGTTAATTGCACAACAATACAATTATATACATTTTGTTTTATACGATTACTTTTAAAATCAGTTAGGAGAAGAACTTCCAACACTCTTAATATGGTGGGTCTGGCAGCAACAAATGATCTCCATTTAGTTTATCTGTACACGTCTTTTTTTCACCTTCATTTTTCAAAGATATTTTGCTGGATATAGGATTCTTTGTTAACAAAATTTTTTTTTTCCGTTCTAGCACTTCAAATATATCACACAACTGGACTTTACTGTTCCTGATGAGAAAGCTGTTATTCTTACTGTGGTTCTTTTCCATGTGACAAGTCACTTTTCTCTTGATGTTTTAAAATTTTTCTTTGTGCCTTTGGCTTTTTTACTCCAATATGTCTAAGTGTGGATCTCTTTGCATTTATTCTATTGAGGTTTTTTTGAGCTTTATGAATGTGTACATTAATTTTTTTATAATTTGGGAAGTTTTCAGCCATTATTTCTTTGAATATTCTCCCTTTTCTGTCTTTTCTCCTCTGGTACTCTCATTATGCATATGTTTGGGTGTTTAACAATGTCCCACATTCTCTGAGATTCTATTTAATTTTTTCCATTCTTTCTGTTCTTCTAATTGCATAACCTCTACTAATATATCTTTATGTTTGCACACTCTTTCTTCTGCCAACTCAAATCAACTGTTGAGGCCTCTTATGAATTTTTCATTTTGGTTATTTTACTTTTCAATTCCAAAGTTTCCATTGTTTTTGTTTTATAATTTATATCTATTTGTTGATATTCTCTATTTGATGAGACATTTTCATCTCCTTCCTTTACTTCTTTAAGTATGGTTTCCTTGAGTTCATTGATTATATTTGTAATAACTGCTTTGAAGTCTTTGTCTGCTGAGTCCAACATCTGGGCCCTCTCAAAGGCAGTTTCTACTGCCTGTTTTTTTCTTATGTATTGATAACATTTCCTTGTTTATTTTTCATTTTTATAATTTTTTGTTGAAAATGGAATATTTAGGTAATACAGTGATTCTGAATACTGAATTCACCCTGTCTCCCCCCACCACCACAAACATACAGGGACTTGGTGATGTTATTTGCTGGCTTGTTTGTTTGGTGACCTGGATGAGCTATTCCAGCCTACTACTTTCCTCTGTGTGTAACCTCTGATGTTATTCCTCAGAGGGTGTCTTCTTGGGCATGCACAAAGTCACCCTGCAGTGACAATGGTTTTAACATGGTTCTCCTTGACAGTTTCTTTCCTTGATCTCTCTGTTAAGCTGCCTGTCTTTGTTGGTATCACACCCAGCTGTTAGCCTCCACTAATTGCTAGCTGATTGTCTATTGTTTACAGCAAAGCTATGATATGTACATTTTCCAATATTTTCATTTAGTTAAATTCAGGCCTCTTTGCAAGAGTAGTCTTTGAAAACAATCTTGGAGGCCTGTTTCAACTCCAGAAGGGCTCTCCTTACCTGTTTCTTTCTCTGGTTCTTTCTGTTAAGTTTATATTAATACCTTCTCTACATTTAAATATGTTGCTCTCACTGTTTTTAACAGCATCCTTGGGTTTCAAATTCTATACTCTGTTCCAAATAAATTCAGTTCCCTTGACAAAACCTTAAAGCTCTCTGTTCTTATTATCTGGGGCACTGGCTGGGGACATTAGCCTCTGAGCTTCTTGGTTTGCCTCTCCTGGCATGAAACTTTCACCCTAGAGCAAATTTCAGTGGGGGAAATTGGGTCTAGTGTTCTTATTCTGCTGCACTGTAGAACTTCTACCCTATGATTGGGTACTATGTTGAAGAAGGGAGCCCCATGTCTCTCAGCTTCTCTTGCCTGGAATAGAGCTTCTGCAGCAGGGACTTTTGGATGGGGTAGGGATGAGAAATGCTGATGGCCTGCTCCTCCTTAGATAATTCTGTAGTCCTAGGTTGGGAGCTGGGGAAAAGGCAGCCCTGTGTTTTGGCTTTACCAAAACACATAATAGAGCTTCCATCATGCTGAGCTGGGGGATAGAGAAGGGAGAAGGTCATGGCTCAAATGCTACAGACTCTCATTCTTTTTACCAAGATATTAGATTTTTTTGGAATAAATGTTTTTCCATTGGCCATATTCCCTTAGGACAATTTCCAGAGACCTAAAAAATGTTTTCATAGTTTTACCAGTTATGGTTGTTTTGTTGGGGAGAAAGAGATCTTTGTGTTGCAATTCTAAAAGTCTTAATAACTTTGTATTAAGAAAGATGTTGATACCTGTTTCAAATTTCAGGTATTCATAAAGGTTAAAGAAGAGGGAAAAATGCCAATAAAAGCAGTCATAGAAGAAGCTAATTATATGGAGAATTTGTGCAGAATGGCAGACACAAAATTTATATTGAATTCTAAAAATACGTAGCTTCATTTCATTAACATTCTCTGTTATTCAAGAAGCCTCAGGATATCATAAGACCAGATTGTTATAATAACATCAACCAATATTTGTGTGGCACTTAACAGTGTTAGTCTTTTCATTTACATAATCTTATGGTTGCTGTATGATACTAAACTTGCACATGATGGAATCTTAAAGTCTTTCTCATCTCTGCCTCATCTTTTTCTGCACCTGGTATTGGCAAATGTGAATTTAAACTCTGTTAGAAAAGAAATGACTATGCCCACATTCAGTCATTTATTGTTTCTTTATAAAGCATATGGTTTATTAATATTTATTAAGGTAAATAATGTGCACAATACATGTGAATGTATGCATGGTTTATTTATACTGCACTTTGTTTCAAAAAAATATAAAGCACTTTTCAAAAATTTATACAGCAAGATAAAATAAATATAAACAAGAAATAAAAAGAGACAAAGGGAAACGTCATTGTAGAAAAATAAGATGGTGTACCTGGGACTGTCCTAGTTTTAGCACTGAAAGTCTCATATTTGGGAAAACCCCTCGGTCCTGGAGAAATCTATTTGATTTGTCATCTTAATAACATCAGCAAGCCATTATGAGGCCCTTTCAATATGCTAAACCTGTTCTACACACTTGACATCTACTCTTTCATTTTAGCTCAAAATAACCCTTTGATGTAAGTTACTATCATTATAATCATTTTACAAGAAAAAAACTAAAGCTTAAAGCACAAAAAGTTTAAGAGAACTGCCCATAGTCACACATCTGGTAAATTGGCAGGACTGAGACTCAAAGGACAGCTCCAAAACCAAGGTTCTTTACCACAGCCATAAAATGCATGTGAGTTCCTGTGTAGGTGCTATAAATTTGATTCTAAAATTCCTAGTAGCCATACTGAAGAGGAATATGTAATCAATTACTAAATCCACATTGTCCCTAACATAAACCATCTACTCAGGAGGATAATTATTCCTAGTTCTAAGACCACTCAAATATTTATAGACAGGTGCTATTCTAGGTGCTGGGGATACAGCAGTAGACAAAACAGATCGTACATCTGCTTGTGGACCTGACATGCCAGGAAGATAGGCATTAAAAGGAGATAGGTGTTATAGAAAGAACAAAGCAGGGTAAGAAGGATGGGAGCTTCTGGGGAGTGAAGAGCCTACAAAACAGGGATGTGAAGGTAGATCTCAGTGAGAAGATAACATTTGAGAAAAGCCTTATAGGGTGAAAGAGAGAGCCTTGTGAATATTTGGAGCAAGAGTGTTTTAGGTGGAAGGAACAGCATGGGCAAAGGCTCTGCATTGGGAGGCGCTTATTGTGTCCAAGGCACACTGAGCAGCATAAGTCCAGAGAAAAACAAGGAGAATATCAAAGAGAACATGAGACAATGCAGGGCTTTGAGATGCAGGACAGGAGATGATGTTGGGCATTGGACAGACTTCTGTGTTTACTGTGAGTGAAATGGGGGCTTTGACAGAGAAGTGATATGACCTGGCTTGTATTTTAAAATGATCCCTCTAGTTTTTGTGTTGATAATTGACTGTGAGAAAGAAAAAGGAATTAGAGAACTTATGTAGGAGGCTACATCAATCATCTAGGTGAGAGATGGCGGGGCTTAGACCAGGGAAATAGCAGTAATGGTGAGGAGAACAAAACTATATTTTGTTAATATAATTTTGGAAGTAAAGTCAATAGGATTTTTTGGTAAGTTGGTTGTAGGGTGTGAGAGAAAGAGAGGGGACAGGGAAGACTCTGAGGTTAATTGAGATGCAGAAGTCTTCAAGGGGATCAGATTTATGGACAAAGAGCAGAAATTCAGTTCTGGACAATTTGAATTTAAGGTGTTTGTTAGATTCCAACTGGAGGTCCTTAATAAGCCATCAGAAATATGATTCTTGATTTATGATAAGTTTTTTATCCAAGATAGCAGAATAGAAATTTTTTCAGTGCACCTTACACATTTGGAAATAACAAAATAATGTGTAGAGATTCATACTGTTAACTTTTATCCAAGAAGGAACACAGAAGTTCAACAGAAAAATGAAAGAAAACCTCAGACTTGGGAAAAGAAGGCAGGCAACAGTCTGTGTGGTGGGATCCAGCTAAAAACCATCTCTGAATCCCCCAGTGCAGAAGAAGAGGAGAGAGTGTCCCTGTAATACAAATTGTCACTGGTGAATCATGCAACACAGGCCATGGGGGAACACTTTGACCCTCCCAAGCCCTAGATCTAACTTGGAGAGCAGCTGGGAGAAGGAATAGCTGGTAAATGTCCCATGCATGATCCCAGACAGGGTGCCAATAGAAGGAAGCCATTTTGATCTCAACTCATAGCAAGCTGTGTGGGAACCTGCCAGCTAGTGGGGGCAGCAGCCACTGTTTGGGAGAGTCTCAGGCCAGGGATTGGTGATCAGGTCTCGAGTAGGGGAGGGGCCCCCATAGCCGGAACTGAGAGGCAAATATGTTGTGGGGTCTAGCACAGGTGCTGGAGTTGGGCACCACCCTTGTGTGGGAACGAATGGAAGAGGATTTGCCTGAGAGATATGTTTTTGATCAGACAGCAACTTTTGCAGCTTGAAGCAGCTCTATAGACTGAAGGCAAACTGCGACTTGGCTAACTGTCCTGATCCAATGCCTGAGTTGGGCCACGGAAGAAAGCCCCACCAGGTACACAGGATAAGAGTGAAATGAGTCTCAATCCTGCTCACTTGGCTATAGAACTGAGACTGTGCCTTTCCCTATGATGGAACTTTGGCACAACAGCAGTTGCTCTATTCCTTGCTGAGGCATTTCCCCAGGAGTCTGAGGACTGCTCCCTGGCTTCCATCAGGGCTAGTGCTTGCGCCTTCCACTGAGGGGCCCTGGTGTAGGCTTGCGTGGCCCAGCCCTGCCCAGCTTCACCGTCCACCTCAGAGGCAGACCCAAAGCACTGAGCATTTCACAGCCCAGCCCATTGTCCAGGACATCTGAGTGCTTATCTGGGTTGGCAAAGGTCATGCATAAACCTTACTGCCACAGCTGACTCTCACCTTCAAGCACCACCTACTTGCCTAGATGTCGACCCACACAGCCCATTACAACATCTGCAGACACAAATGCACAGTACTCAGGAAGGAGAAAAACTTCTTGTGACCTCTGCTAACATAATCACCTATGCCACTCCAGCTACTCAGGAGGCCATGAGCCCACTCACCTGCCCAGTACAATGCTACTACAACCACCATTTGAGAAAGCCATCACACTAAGGCTATTTATAACCAGGGAAATCAATACAGAGTCTTTGCCACTGAACATACCCTGAACCAAAGCCAAATGGTCCTACTCAACATATATCATAGTCGCATCCTCAAGAAAAAAAAAAAGTCCTTCCCAACAAAAGTAAATTCAAAAATAAGTGACTATTTTTCTAAACGTGAAGAAATCAGTGTAATAATACTGGAATTATGAAAAGGCCAGTTGTTATGAGACCCCCAATGGTACAGAGTAATTCTCTAGCAATGGATTCTAACCAAAAAGATATTTCCAAAATGCCAGATACAGAATTCAAAATATTGATTTTAAAGAAGCTCAACAAGAAGCAAGGGAAATCTGAAAAAAAATACAAAGAAGAAGAAGCACCACATGTACTCACCATCAAATTGGTATTAACGGATCAACACATAAGTGCATATATAAGAATAACATCTATTAGATATTGGGCAGGGGGGAGGGGGGAGGAGGGAGGAGGGGACGGGTATATGT
>CAUYSK010069742.1:0-14702 GCA_963575035.1 Avahi laniger
TTTTTTCTATATATTTTTAGTTGTCCAATTAATTCCTTTCTAATTTTTAGTAGAGACGGGGTCTCGCTCTTGCTCAGGCTGGTTTCGAACTCCTGAGCTCAAACAATCTGCCCGCCTCGGCCTCCCAGAGAGCTAGGATTATAAGCATGAGCCACCGCGCTCGGCCTGGAACGTGTTTTTATTTTTAATAACAAGAGAGAATGAGTCTTTTCTACCACACTTTTGGCATCATGTGGGCAGTGCTGCTGTTTGCACCTCTGTCTTTCTGAGCCTCCCTATCCCTTCCTTTCTTGCCCCAGTTGCTTCTATACCATCACTTTGAAGTTTGTAACAAGGACAATAGCTTGTAGCACATACTCACAGCCTCTTCCCTCACCTCCGCCTTGGAGGAAGGCTTTTCATTTTCTGGAATATCCTGTATTGGTTAGGATAAGATGAAAAGAAGAAAAGAAGAAGACAAATGCCTTAAGTAGCTAGAGATGCCCAGTGGATGTATTTA
The DNA here is from genome assembly GCA_963575035.1 of Avahi laniger. Taxonomy (NCBI): domain Eukaryota; kingdom Metazoa; phylum Chordata; class Mammalia; order Primates; family Indriidae; genus Avahi; species Avahi laniger. Next base: position 500 of record CAUYSK010069742.1, read on the forward strand.
TTAAAATGCTGAGCCAAAGAGGGAGCAGGAAGAGAGAGATAAAAGCAGGCATGAAGGGGGCATTTGGGAGAGCGTGAGGGCCTTAAAAGAACTAAATAGATTTTTGGGGGGAGCCCCTGCTAGGTGTAAGAGAGAGAGTGTGAAGGCATTATTAGTCTGCTAGGGCTGTCACAACAAAATGCCACAGATTTGATGCAACAGAAATTTAATTTCTCATACTTCTGGAGGCTGGAAGTCCAAGATCAAGGTGTTGGCAGGTTTGGTTTCTCCTGAGGCCTCTCCCCTTGGCTTTCAGATGGCCGTCTCCGCACATGGCCTTTCCCCTGCGCAAGTGCATCCCTGGTGCCTCTTCTTACAAGGGCACCAGTCATATTGGAGTAGGACCCCACCTTAATAACCTTTATGACCTCATTTGACCTTCATCACCTCTTTTAAGGCCCTATCTCCAGATACAGTCACATTGGAGGTTAGGGCTTCAATGGCATTGGGGGGGCACAATTCAGTCCATAACAAGAATTTTAAAGCTATTCTATAGTATGAAACATGTGTCCCTCTCCCCAAACTTGGTTTCTTCTGAAGGGGGGAAAGATTTAAATTGCTTTCAATTGTATTTATATTTTTTGTTGAATTGCTTTAACACAGTACTTCACTAAGCCTGGGTCACAGGGGCCCTGGGTTTATATGTGTGACATATATATTTAGGCAACTCTCTGTTACCCAATTTCAAAGAATTGGAATGCAATAAAATGGATTGGATCAGAAAATCAGAAGGAACATAATTTAATCTCTCATTTGTAGTTTGAAAGACCTCCTAGGAATTTATTTACTCCCGAATGTGAAAATTACATCTATGAAAAATCTAGATATGGTTTTGTTGTTGGAAAAACTAAGGCCCCATAACATTCTTATTTCTTGTATGCATAAATAAGTATTGATAACCACACGTAGCTCTACATAGTTATAACGAAAATTTTCTTTTGCTATTCGGAAAAAGAATTATAGCCTCAACTCTGCTAGTTTCCTTTTTGATGATCATCTAAATGAAACCTGTCATTTAGTGACTGCCATTTGCAAGTATCAATAACTGTTTGAAAATCAGCAAACCACAATCTGGATGGAAAAAAATCCCGTCCTCCAGTGCCGTGGTCTGCGTCTCTGATTACTGCTGGGAGCCGCTGCAGATTCGCATAATGGCCCCTTATCCAGCGCTTGGTGCAGTGGCTGTGAAATCTGGAGCCCATTTTGCAGGGGCTGCAGACACATGTTGTATGTCAAACACACGGCACTTGTCAAGATGCAGTTCTAAAGCAATGGTGGCCTCACATCCTCGACGAGATGTTTCGAGAGCATAGAAAATTGCACAAGTCACTTTCTGTGAAGAGGAGGGTGAAAGCAGATCTGTGGCCATTGGACACATCCGAGCTACTGCAGCACCTTGAGGTGGTTATTTGCAGGGTCTAACCTCCGATCCTTTCGCTGATGAATGGCACAGAGCAAATATGGTAGAGTGGAAGAGACAGAGAGAGAAAGTTCTGTGCTGGGCATAAATGGAAGAAGATATGAATCTCTTACGTATCCAGGGGCAATTTCTAGGGTGCTCAAATCTTGCTGTAATAAGGCTAATCTGGTGCCTACTCATGCAGTAAGATAGCAGTGAGATGTGTGTCCAATTGTACAAATACCACAGAAGTCTGTCTACATTTCCCTGGGATAGGCCTTTTTAAAAGTCATTATTACTTATAATCCATTTATATATGGAAGATGAGGGTTCTTTATAGTTTGAATGATTTAAATCTGGGTCTTTAAAATCGTGCATGATTTATTTGCACAAGGAAATCATGTTTTCTTTGGAGCTTTTCAATGGAGGCATAATTACAGTGTTGCAAATACAGTGCTCTATTTAAGGGTCTGTCAGCATTTCCATAATAAACCTCTATTTTCAGGAGTACAGAACATTTCCAAAGAGAGACACACAGAGGGACAGAGAGAGAAAGAAATCCTTCTAAAATATAAGCTTGATGGATCCATCCGGGGACTTTACTTTTAACCCGAATCTGTAGATGTGTTTGCAACTGCACGTTCTTTTTTATTTGCGCGGTGGTGCCAGTCATGTGGCAGGCATCTCTGGACCCTGCCCAGTGGGGCTTCAGCTTTAAAGCAGGATCTTCCCGGGAAGCAGGCAGCGCGCTGGGTGGTTGGCCGCCTCCCTTTCCAGACCTTAGCCGATTGCCAAGTTGCATCTCAGCTCAGCTTTAAGAAAAGAAAAAGAAATTTTTGCCCTTGCTGCTGCTCCTGCTTCTTTTTCTTCTTCTTCTCCTCCTTTTCCTCATCCTCTCTCTCTTTTTCTGGTTAACTTAGGCAAATGTTAACTCGGATCCTAAATAATAATAATATTAATAGCAGCATTAAGCATGATTTGAGTGTCCTGTATGTGCCCGGCACTTTACAAATATTTAATTTTTAAACCATGTAACGATCCTGCAAAGCAGAAATTGTCATCCTTGGATTTTTCAGATGATGAAAACAGTCTGAGGGAGGGTAACTTGCCTGGCAAAGAACAGGAGAGCCAGGCTCAGGGTGACGAAGGCAGCGACCGAGGCAGCCCCAGGCCGGGCTCCACAGTGCCCTGGGCAGCGTTTCTCACACTGGAGTATCTCACGTAGAGGGACTGAGCCTCGGAAAGGCGAGTGGGGAAGAGAAGACACAGGAAAGACTAGACGCGGTAACGGGAACAGGCCAGTCAGGAGAGAAAGCCTCGAAGGACATTTAACAACTCCCAGAGTATGGTTTCTTAGGTAAGTGTGACTCTGGTTGAGGCTGGATAAAAATATCTGACGTTTTTGGGAGGCTTGCGATGTGGCAAGCTACACTTTACATGGATTATCTCATTTATTTCCCAACTTTACCAAAGCAGAGAGTGAGCTTTTATAGAGATTGGATAAAACGCCCGAAATTATATAACCAGGAAGTGGCAGAGTTCCCAGGTCTGGAATCCTGGTTCTTGACCATCATGCTTCATGTCCTCGAGGGAGCCAGGCTCCCTCGCTTTGAGAGGTACGGTGTGAATGAGACAGGAAGTTGAAACTCAGGATCCTTCTGCCTTATGTGGGAGATCCTGCCTCGGAATTGCTGATGGACGCTTTCCAGGAGTTTGTGTGCTGGCATTTGACAGAAAGGAAAAGGTAATATACACCCCTCTGGCACAGGGAGGACGAGGGACAAGCCATGCAGGGGAGGAGACCACCCTCCACACTGTGTTCTCAGCCAACCATGGGGAGACCATTTTCTAAACTCCTGATCTTTGGGTGGTGTGATTTAACTCTTTTTCCTTCCCTTTTCTGGGACTGCTTTCGGGTTGCTAGTTCCAGCTGAGACTAGAAGTGGTAACACACAGCCCAGGGAGAGGCAAGAAAGGAGAGAAGGATTTTTCACTGAGAAAATTTTCTTCCTTCTTCCTGAAGCAAAATCAGGTAACTCTATGGGGGATGCTGCTTACAGAAGTACCCTCCTGCTCCCAACGCTGAGGTTGAGGGTTAAGTTTTGAGGGAGGGATTCTGATTGCTTTTAGAAAGTGGAATGCATTTATCTTATGGGAAACGACCCTTGGAGTTATTCGACAAATTCTGTTCAACAAGTATTTATTGAGGTTCCTCTAAGGGGTCTGAGTTGGGTGTTATTCTCCATAAGGGAAGGCGGCTTGAGTGGCATGGAAAATCTAACTCAAGTTAGTGTTGGAGGGAAAATGGTGGCAAGGCTGCTCTGTGTGGCCAGAACTTAAACACTAATTTGAGAGATCACCACTCTAATCCCACTGGGAATAGGAAGCGAAGTGACCAGTATCTATCCAGAACAAGTACTGTTCATTCATTCATTCAGCCAATATTTACTTAGCATCTACTATATGCTGGGCACAGGAGCTGTGGGTTCAGTGGGAGCCAGACAGATGTGGTTCCTGCATGCACAGAACATAAAATCTAGTTGGGGATAGAGACATTAAACATAATCATGCTAATAATTAAATAATTACTAAATAGTTATAACTGTGATAAGTTCTTTAGAAGAAAATATAAGGTTCCATGAGAACTGATAACAGATGAACTAAACCATTACAATGTATTCAGCTGCAAGTACCAGAAAACCCAATCAACAATGCCTTACAAAAATTGGTTTTGTTTTTGTTTTTTGTTTCTTTTGTAAACATAGCAAGAAGTCTCAAAGCAGGAATTTGTGGGCATTGATTCATTATCATGGTATATATCTTTCTGGGCCCCTTCCCCTGTCATCTTTAACATATTGACTTTTCACCCCCAGGCTTGTAGCCTCATGATTACAGAAGAGCTGCTGCGGCTCCATTTTTAAAGACAGGAAGCACAGGGAAGGGGCTATGCCAGAGAACTCCCTTTGCTCTAACATAATTGTATTGCATCAGCAGCAATGTTTCTTTCCCAGAAACCTTTCAGCAGACTTCCTGTCACATTTCATCAGCCAGAACTGGGATTTGTAAAATGAGGACTACAGAAAAGACAAACTAGTCAGCAATGATATATGTATAGTGATAAATAACATTTGCAGAATGCCTTATCAACCACATTAAGTCTTTTGATTCTTACATCAATCCTGTGAGGAAGACAGAGCAATTTCTCAGATGAAGGCGTTGAGGACGTGCCCAAGAACACGTAGTCGGTCCTTCATCCTGGATGCTTGTACCGCCAGGCGTCTGCTGGGTTTGGGAGAGTGGGACAACCCTGAGTCCTAAATGCAGGACATCCTCGAAGGGGCAGGCAGGCATGCGAAAGTTTGTAAAAGGGAGAGGTTTGTCTTCCAAGGCGTTTGCTTGGGCACCCAAAATTTAGTGTCTCTGTGATGTTCTCCTATGGCTCTCCCTGGGCTTCAAAGCCACGTGGTGGGCAGGCAGGCCAGAAGGAAGAAGAAAGAAGCCTTCTTTTTATAGTAAAGTCACAATCTCACAGCAAATCCTTTGGGGTCCTTCCTTGCCAAGATATGAAAACAGGTATAGAAAATAGTATCTGCTGATGGAACTATGACCTCATTTCCAGAAGACTTTGGAAATGTTGATTTTAAATGTTTTCGAATCACCCTCCCCACCCCCTGGCACTCGACCCAGGCAAAAGGCAGTGTGTTTAACATCTAGGATAGATGAATGAATATTCAAACCACAGGTTCTCATGATATTTGAAAGGCAGCCTTCCGATCACACGTGACACCCTAATCAGCTCCCCCAGCTCCCAGCATGCCCGTGTACCTGTCACCGCAGGGACGATGTCCTCGGGTCCTCGGGTTATTCCACTCTCCCTCCTCCTCCCCTGCCTCTAGGGTCTGGGCTCTGAGGTTGCTTGTTGCTGGGCCGGCTGAAGGTAGAGACAGACCTGCTGGCTTGGGCCCATGCCCTGAAAATCAGGATGGGCAGGGAGCCTGGAGACCAGCAGCGCGAGGCCCTGCGTCCTTGAGTTATGCCAGTGGAAACAAGAGTCATGTACCCTGAGCTGGAGAACGTGTAAAGCTGACACCGTTTACCAGATGTTCCAGTGTTTTACGAGCTTTACGAGGCCTTCTGTTAAGTAACACTTACTTTAAAAAAGTAAAGCTCGCCTGCTCTGAGTGGAAAGTTTTTGTCCTTTGTTTTTTTAAAAAAATCTTTTGGGTGAACTCTGCAGCACCTGTTTGCACAGCAGAGCTCTGGCCTGAGAGGGACCGCGCTGGTGAGTGACGGGCAGGGGAGAGCTATGTGGCAGGCCACCTGGTACAGATTTTAAAAGGCCAGAGACCAGAGGCCCAGGCTCGCGGATGCAGAAACACACATGCAAACAGGGGCCCAGATGTGCTCCCCTCTCTCTAATGCAACAAATATGCTCCTGAAACGCTGGGTACGAATCACAGATTTTTTGTAGCCTCCAAATAGGATCCTCCAAATAGGATATTCCTTTCTTATACAAGGAATTGTTTTAGAAACAAAAAATTACCATCTAATTCATCTTTTGTGTACCTTTGAACGTTCGAAAGATAGATTTGATTAAAATGACGTTCATGTTTATCAAATGCTGCAAGGTGTAGGACATTATGAAGTACAAATTTATCGTATCTGGTGTCTTGAAGATGTCATTCAAGGCAAGTAGCATGAAAAGTTCAGTACAGAGCACGCAGGTGAAGGGCAGGAACATCAAGATCTTACAGAATTTGATGAGAGGAAGAGGAAGGCAGCAGCTGCTCTTCGGGAGCAGAGAGGAGTTGTGCTCAGTAGGGGAGAGGGGAGGTTTTCGTGGTGGGGAGTGGAGCCATCGAGAGGACTCGGAGGGTTTGCTACCCTCCTGCCCAAGTCACTGCCGCACACAGAGAATCAGCTGGAAGTGCCTCTAAAGGGGCGATGGGGTATGTCAAATCCACACAGGGCCTCCTTCACCTGATCCAATTTGGTTTTGGGAGGAGGGCAGTTTAGCAATTCGGTTTCTCAGCAACATCTGAGGCAAGAAAGAGGCAAAGCTGGGGAAGTCATCGGCAAGGCAGTCACTAAAAAGAAGGGGGTGGTTAGTCACTTTGCAGCGTAGTGTGGCCTTGGGAGAAACGCTGATTGCTGCTGGCCTCGCTTTGGGCCTTGTTGAGTCTTTTAGGGATGTCTCGGTCTGATGATCAGCAGGACTGATTTCCACGTGTTCACTGCCTGGGGCCCAGGGCTAGCTGTCATTTCTGGAGCGGGTACCTGTTGGTGGGAGCTGATGGGGCCTGCCATGTCCACAGGCCGGCTCTGGAGGGTCCGGGTGGAGTGGAGTGCATGGTGCTTTAGCTGTTGTCCAGGACTTTGTCCTTCGTGATATCATCCAGGCATTGGAAGCTTGTGGGCTTGGGGAAAACTGGTCATCGAGTCCCATGGGGGACCCTACCCCCAGAGGCGGTTGAAGACAGATGCTTATCGAGCCAACTAAAGAGCCCTACAGGCCCCTATCAGGCCTCCAAGGCTCATCCTTGACCATGAGCAAGTCTGGACTGTAGAGCTTCAAGGTCTGGCCTCGGGAATCCTGCCTTTCTCTCATTCCTGGCTTTCTCTCCATACCTGTTTTCTTTCCTGCAAAGAGGGGGAAATTATACCAACTTCTCTAAGTAAGGCCAACCCAGATTGTATTCTCCAAGAACAAGTAACTTCACAGAGAAAGATGATACAGAAATGTGTAAAAGTCTTAAGGAAGGCTGAGCTCCTGCTCTGTGGCCTCGCTCATGATGGCGCCTCCCTGCCTGATGTCCTTGAGGGGACGTGACTGTGGCTGCCTTCTCCTTTTCTTCCCTTCTCTCGCTCACGCCGCACGGCAGCTCTTCAGACAGACACCTCTGAACCCAGTTTCCTCCCCTGTCTCAGGCACACCTCTTTTCCAGCCTGTTCTTGTGGCACCCCCACCCGAATCCGCCTGGCCTCATTCTCCGGGCAGGGAGGTGGTGGGCAAGAGGCAGAGGACTCAGAATGGAAGATCTCTGAGTCTTGGTCTTCTGACTCAGGCCATCAGGTCACCTCCGTGGCTGCCAAGTGACAGGCGTGGCCTCTGCCTTAGTGGCTGGCCCGGACTCACTTTGTCTGTGGAGGGTCAGGACTGGCGCTGTAGTCTGCTCCTGGGACCTGGCTGTCACCCATGGGCAATTCGTCTTGACCGCGTCTGCGTCTGCATCTGTGTGCATGGAAAACAACAGCAGCCACTTCAACAGCAAAAGCAGCAACCACACACCGACCGAATCGAGACTTTCCCTTCGCTTGCAGATGGGGTCAGGCAGATATAGGAAGGAGGATATATTTTCATTTTCCTGTGATGTCAGGATAAGATGAGCAGTGGTTATTTTGGGCCAGTCCCCAGCGAACACTTGGAGAGTGCCTCAGGACTGCAGATGAGGCCCAGGTTGATTTTATTGGGTGATTTCAGCACTGCCAAATATTTGTAGTGTAAAGAAATCATAAAACGTGCTGGTGGTCTGGGAGCTGGATGGGGTACACTGTACATATTTGAGATGACTTTGTGATTTGGTGACAGTGCTGTTTGATCCCCTCACCTAGGAATAGGTTAGGATCTGCCAAAGAAATAAATTATATGTAGATGGCCCTGAATCCGTTTCCTCTGTTGGTCCCTCCCCAATTCCCACATTGTCTGGAGAGACCAGGAATGTTTCTGCCTGTAGGTGTGATTTGCATTTAATTATCACAGTTCAGATTCTCTCTCCTGCACTGGAGTCTCTCTCCTGCTTCTCTCCCTGCCCTGCTCTGGAGTAAATGGCTCCCTGTTCACGATTCTCTTCGCCATTGTGTGGTCTGTGGCCTAGGCGGTAGAAGGCTGATACGTTCGCTTTCATTAAGCTTCAAAACAGAGCCTGAGCCTCCATCTTATCTCCAGTTTGCACCTTAATTCCTTTTCCTCGGCCCCTGCTGTAGGTGGCAAATGCAGCCTGTGGTCTCAGATGGAGGGCGGGACCCTCATGGTCCGAGTGAGCCTTATCTTATGAATGAGTTTCTCTAAACTTTCTCCAAGGGCACTCCTTTCCACTGTTCTCCAATTTCCACAGGGAGCTAATTGCCAATGACCTTTTAAAAAGATCCCCTTGGGTGTTTCTCACTGCAGGAAGAGGGGCTGTTGAGGAGGGGAGCTGCCGGGCAATGGTGACCCCACCATCTGAGCTCCTAGCAGGAGGCCTGTTTCAACAGGCCTGTGGAAAGCCACGTCGTTGCCCTAAATGAGGCCTGTGGAAAACAGGCCCCCCCATAGTTTTGTAGAATTTTCCTTCTGAAACTAACATGGGGGCCCCAGCGGCAGCTTTTTGTCCCGAGTAATCACCGGATGGAATTTTTTTTTTTTTTTTAACATCCAGCCACCAGCTTCTGTTCAGCCTCAGAAGGAACATTTGTAACCATGCATTCTTTATGTGGTCTTCGATTAATAAACAGCAACCCACCTTTCTAGACCGATGGGGAAACATTTTTTTTCTGTTTGCTGCTCCTGTGTGTAGGGTCCATGAATGGGGGCTTTGAGAACTTGCCTTTCTGTGGCCAGATATCAAAGTGCTGCTCGCACATACAGATCGACCGCCTCGAGGTGTGGCCCTGAGCCGCCGCCCGTGTGGCCGCCCACTGCGCTTCCACGCTGGCCGCCTCGTCGGGCCGCAGGGCCAGACTTTTGATGACCCAGTTTTCTTCCCTGGGATGGACGCCGACCCACCAGGGAGAAGGGGGAGACCACCAGCAGCCATTCTCCACCGAGGCCTAAAATAACTGTATTTATATTTACTCGTATGTGCTCCTTTTTGTGGCATTCCTTTCCCATTCATAGCCCTCTGTTTGGGGAGGGAAAGTTCATTTTTAAAGGTTTTCTGGCCTCATGTTCTTCCTTTTCTCTGTTTTTTTCTTTCTCCCCTCCCCTCTGCCCTTCCTAGTTCCTTTCCCTTGTTTTCCCTTCCCTATATCCACCCCTCCCCGTTGTCCTTGGATGCTGCGTCCTGACTGTCCCACATCACAGGTGGGGTCTCCTGGAGCTGTGACAGTTCTGCTGGGCCTTCAGGGAAGTGGGGCAGGCAGGATCCGGCTGGGGAGTAAAGATCAACGTCGGGTCCCTCCAGACAGAGAGGGCGTGAAACGCTGGGCCTTGTCCAGGATGCCTAAAGTTCCAGGCAGGAGGACAAAGGGGCAGTGACACAGTAAGCCTGAATCTCGAGCATTTTCCAGCACTTGGTGCCCTGGAGGGCTCTTCTGTCTGGGAAAGGCATCTCCTAATCTTCAGCTTCCATTTGAATGATGCTGGGAACCAGTTTCAGAATGTCTGCAAAAGGGAGTGCTGGCCACGGCCATGGCCACGGCCATAGCAGCTGGCTCGGGACAGTGAAGAGGCAGGAATGGACCCATCCTGTTTTCGCCTCCCTGTCTCCCCCCACTCAGGCCCTGCACGCTCCCTCCATAGGGACCTGGGAGGAACATGGAGATGTGGTCACCTGGGCTACAATCTCGACAGGTTCAAAGTAACACTGCTCTGCCACAGTCTTTGAGAGCTTCTCAGGAAAGGGCTTTGCAGAGGTGAGAGGTGACAAGAGTCTCAGGACTGGGAGCCGTCTTTGCTCTGACATACACTGTCTCAGGTGAGGCAGCTCAGACTCTCACCATGACATTCTGTGGCTGGTGCCTAATGAGGGTGGCCCATTGTGTCTCCTATCCACTCATGTGCTGGCAGAGTGGGAATGCGGATTTGATCTTCATGGGGAAGAGCTGCAGAGTGGCTTTGGGGAGATGGCAGAAGGACTGTACTTAGGTCTCACTCCACTCCCAACGCGAAGCTCAGAGGCCCCACGAGACACTCTAGGAGGGCACCTTGTGCCCATGTTGCTGAGGAACACACTGAGGTTCCAGGTTGCAGAGTGACTTACACATTCACAGAGGACTGGTGGCTCCCAGGCTGTGCTTTCCTGGCCACCCCTTCACCCATGCGGTCCTCATACCTCTGGAGAGGAAGATGAGAAACGTGTGGCCTGAGGTGCTGGTCATGATACTTAGAGGTCTTGGTGGCTGTCCAGGGAATGTCGCCTGCCTAGTTCTTACGTAATGCTCACTCCTCTTCATGAGGACAGTGTGAGTGGACAATGAGGACGGAATGACAGGAGTGGATGCTCTGGCAGCAGCAATGCTACTGTGGACGGCAGCAGGCAGGAAGACGCTCTGCAAAGAGCTTCCATGCTGACGGTGCCTGGTGGGGACAGCCCAGCCCTGTCCTTGGCTGGGCCCCGACTGTGTCTCCTAAACCCCCTCTCTCATGCACTTGGGCATTGCCAACATTCCCAGGAAGGTAGAAGACCCCCTTTCTTTCCCCTGATTTGAAGGAAACAAAATTGGCCCAGGGACATGTGTCTAGGACATAGGACAGTTAGGAGACTTCCTGACAAGGGCCCTGCCACATGGACCACAAAACTGAGCCTCCAGGGAGCCAGGCAGGGAGAATCAATTAACGAGACACTTGAAAGAAGTTAGACCAGGTCCGAGAAAGCAGGCAGCCAGCGGGAGAGGGCTGTAACCATCCATCACAGCCCACGATGCTGTGTCTGCGGCTTCTCTGCTGTGCCCAAACAAGTGCTGCAGATGGGGACAACGGAGGGCTGTGGCTTTTTATGAGGGGCCTTATTGTAAGAAGAGTAGCTTTGGAATCTCTTTGTCATCCCCATGGCTGAAACACACCCTGGAGTAAAGACTTGAGCAGGTCCCTTGTACTAAAAGGACTGTTCTGGAAGACGAGGTCAATTCTGTTTTTCGGGCTTGAAGGAGGGCAGGGGTGTTGGTCTTCATGAAGGGTTGGTCTGTCCAGCATCCTGCGCTGGGCTCTGTACGTAATTCGAGAGGGGAGCCAGCCTCCACGGAGCCGACATCTACTGCAGCCATGGCCAAGGCGATGTTTGTCTCTCAAAATATTCCTCTCAAAAAGGGGTCTCAAGTAAATCTAGAAAACCCTGAACTCTACATCCCTCTCTTGGATGTTTACCGTGCCCTTTATCATGTTAAGGTCCTGAGAATTCTTATGGTAAGGAAGCCATTTAATTTTGCTCAGCTCAGAATGTTCCAGCATGAGTTGATCATGGTACGGAGTTTTCATGGAGCTCCATTTAACCGTCCCTGAGAAACTCCCTTTTAAAAGTGAACTACAGATAAGAAAGGCACAAGTAAACAAGTGTCTTCCCAAAGTGCAAGGGATTAGGATAGGAGATTTCGTATTAATATGTGGGACCTGCAGGGTTCCACGTGTGCTGTTTTTCTGGTTTGGTTCTCATTCCTGCAGGAGTGAGTGAAACACTGTTGTTGGAGGTGTACAACTGTATGAGACGCATTCCCTACTCTCTGGGGAGGCCACAGATGTGTATGTGGGCACAGACACACACACACACACACACACACATATTCCAAGATAACCAGCTTGAGAGAGAAGGATAGGGAGGGATTTGTTAGAGGATACAAAATTACAGGGCGTAGAAGGAATAAGTTCTAGTGTTCTGTAGCCCTGTAGGGTGACTACCGTTAACAGTAATATATTATGTATTTTCAATATGTAATAGAAGGACGATATTGAATATTTCCAACGCAAAGAAATGATAAATGTTGGAGATGTTGGATATGCTAATTATCCTGGTCTGAGCACGATATATTACTTGTATCGAAACCTCCCTATGTAGATCATGAATATGACAATTACTCTTTGTTAATTAAAAAATTAAATAAAAATTTAAAAGAGAGGAGTGTGGGTTGCTGGGAGGTCAAGAGCTGGGGTGCTGAGGGTGGGAGTGGAGATGGGGGGAGAGGAGAAAGTGAGTGCTGGCGGGCTAGGAGGGGTGCAGGGGGAGTGAGGAAGGGGCGAGAGACAACCAGGGCCCAGGTGCAGGAGGGAGGCTGCCCGGCTCTGTCCTGTCCCAGGCTCAGGCCCACGTTCACCTTCCCTCATTTGGTTCTTCCAGTCTGAGGGGAGCAGAGGAGCCGGGCCCGGACTGAGAATTCCTGGTGCGGGTGGTGCCGGGGCAGCAGCAGCATCTGGTCCCCATGCAGGGCCAGTCAGGGAAGGGTCGGGTGCCCCTCCTCTGGGGACACTTCTTCCCTGCAGTGATGCCAAGGAGCTGCAGGGTCAGTGGAGGGATCGCCCAGATCTGTCCAGGGTCCAGTTAGTCACGTGCGACAGCAGAGGGCCGCGGGAACGTAGCTCTGGGCGCTGGTTGTCACCCGCGGCCTGTCTTACGCAATCTTCCATCTCTGTGACCTCAGGGTGGGCGGGGGCAGAAGTAGGAGAGAGCCCGAGAGTGCCGCACATGAGGGCGGTGTGTGTCCCCGATCCGGGATGTGTTTCTGTGTGCCGGGGAGGATGCGACACATGCAGGCATGCCCAGCCTCCAGGTGGCACCTGTTTAGGGACACAGCTGCGGCCAGGACCGGGGCATTCTTGGCTGCCGCCTTGCGCCGCCCACAGCAGCTGCCCGGGTGTTTTCCCACGTTCCGATTGTGACGCTGATGCTGGGAAGCCCTGGGGGTGAGGGAAGAGCCACCTGGGGCCTCCTGGGCTCCTCGGTCAGCCAGGGCCGCTCCATCACCATCGCCTTGCCGCGGCCCCGAAGGCTCGGTTTCAGGGAGCCGATTCGGTACTCCGTTGTGGTGATTGGTCCAAGAGGCAGAAGCAAATCTCACAGCCAAGGGCTCAAAGTCAAATTTGTTTTAATTTATGGAAACGTCCGCCGAGCTAACAAGAGGAGGCGCGGGGGGAGCAGAGAAAGGGCCGAGCAGGGAGAGGCCGTCTCCCCCAGCCAGCTGCCATCTGGTAACACGTAGCAGGAGGGAACAAGTTCTGGCTTCATTAGGACGAAAAAAGGAGAAGTAGAAGAAGAATTTTTCAAAAAGGTAAAGAAAAGCCGGCCAAAAAATTACTTAAAGGCTTTCTGAAGGCCTCACAGCTCACGGTTCTTGTTCCAAGTAATATAAGACACGGGGGAAGAGTTACAGGAAACATACGACAACTAAGCCGAATTCCACTTTATAACAATATTTTTTCCTCATATAACTTCTTTAATCCAAAGACCTTAAAACACTTTACAAATTTGCAATAATTAAGCCTCATTGCATACCTGCGGGAAGGAGTGTTGTTCTGTGCATTTTATATATAAGTGAACTACAGCGCAGAGAGTTTGAAAGAAAATGTTTCCAGAGGCCGCCGCCGACAGTGGCCTGACTGGGTCTCAGAGAAAACCTGGGCCCCGCAGCAAGCATTCCCCGGGGGCTGCCTGCACCCCAACAGGCAAAGAGCAGACGGTAAGAAGCGGTCAGCTAGGAGATGGAAAGGGGAAGAAAGGATTATTGTATTAATAAATAATAAAAATAGATAATAAAAAATACAAGTTTTAAAATAAAAAATATAAAAATTTCAGTCCACTACAACTTGATTCCTTTTTATCTCATTTTATTCTCTTGTTTTGCCTTTATACGTAAGTGAAAAAGCAGCAATTCAAAATGGTTTTTTTCCAGAAGGAGAAGCAGCCTGGGCCAGGTGTGGTGGCTCACTCCTGTAATCCTAGCACTCTGGGAGGCCGAGGCGGGAGGATCACTTGAGCTCAGGAGTTCGAGATCAGCCTGAGCAATAGCAAGACCCCGTCTCTACAAAAAATAGAAAAATCAGTTCGGTATGGTGTCGCACACCTGTTGTCCCAGCTACTT